>JAEMOT010000683.1:1338-28747 GCA_019297695.1 Apostasia ramifera
ATATATATATATATATATATATAAGCTTTTTCAGATGAATTTTCAATGCATTCTTGTTCAAGTAGATTCAAAAAAATAGAAAAACAATTAATGCATATTTCTTTGAGAAAAACACATAGCAGTACTTGCCAAATTTCAAAATGTTATTTCTAATAATTAAGAAAAAAAGTCCATGATATTTTTTTTTTATGTTACATGATATATATAGTTGATTCCAAAGTATTTGCAACTTAATTGTGACTAGTTAGCACAAGCTGAGCGAGCATAAATATATAGCCATAAGTCATGTGCTGTTCATAAGTCATCGTGTACGTCACATAACTTATGCTTTATATGGAGGCTGCAAGTCATGTGATTTAGTGAATATATATACTAAACCATTAGGAAATTAATAAGTTATTTGCATAATACATGATTTAAGTAAGTTGTGTATCTCGCACAGCTTAATTATAGCTTGTTTATGTCTAGTCATCTTGAACCGGAACACACTTACCCGTTTGTCTGCGAGTTAAGAATTAATCTAGTTTAATTTTAACCTAACATATATATAGCACATCACACATAAAATTTAATATTAAAAATTAACTTTATTTCACATCCTACGCACATTACTAAAATAATGACTAACTTATATCACATTCCTCACATATCTCAACATAATAACTAACTTTATTTCACATCATTCACAACTTTTAATAAAAAAATATCTCTATCCAAGTTTAATTTTAACCTTGTTAAATTTAACCTTACAAACAAACAGACCTATATATATGTATGAATATTGGCCAAGGACATATGACATATATCTGATGATTCATCAAGATTAATTTAAGTCTCCAACTTCAAACTAAATAATTAAAAATTATATAGTAGCTAGGGATAATAATTTATGTTGCTCACTGTAATTCACAAATCTGACTTTCAAGGTATTGTCGCTTTTAATAATTACTAGAATGGATATATGTCGGGTTTTATTGACATTGTCAAACTATGTAATGCTCTCTTACGTTGCTGAAAAAATATATTCATTTTTTTCCTTATTGATCTTATGGTTCTGCTAGTAATTAAATTTGTGATTCATATTTTTATGAATTATTTTTCCTTCAACACTTAAATCTTAAAAATTCATAAGAAAGTTAATATATAGAAATAATTCCCGATTAATTAACTTGCCATAATAAAAGTTGAAACACAAACGTTCAAAATCTACATTTTTTAAAGGTGATCACTGCAACTTGTAATCATCAGATTATTGCGTGTGCTATGCATACTATATATTATGTATATATATATAATAGTATGCTAGATTCATTTGTATCAAGGAAGGTGCATGTTGCGGATGTTTTCTCAAAATTATTATTATTGAACTAATATATTTTAATATTTTTGAGTAGTATTACACATTTTTCACAAATGACTCCACGTATTGAACTCAACTATGATTTCCTCTGTGGTAGTATTGATCATTACCACTAGGCAAAATTAATTTAATTGGATTCAAAATATCGAGTCATTTATGTGGAACTATAAAGCATTTCTCTCTTCTCTTTTATATGTGTCACATATCTTTATTGGATTCATACTTTCACTTCCTACATATACGATAATCTTTCGTTATAATCTCTCTCTCGCACACACACATATATATATATATTTAAGATGATAATTTTAATATATGTATAAATTAAAAACATACAAGTGATATATGAAATGATGATAAATGTGATCAAACTCAGCTTAAAATATAATTATTTAGATGATTGAAATTGATTTAATTGAAAAAAATGACTTTATATGAAGGCAGTCAACGCAGGGAGGAGGGGATGAGATATATAGCCGTGTGAAGGTAGAAGGCATTTAGGTAGGGTTGACTGAGTCCTCGATTTCCGCGCGCTGTGATAATCGATCAAGCTTATTACCAGCGAGAGAGAGAGGGAGAGAAAGGTCGCCTTCAAAGTAGCTCCGGGGAGGGGTTTCTTCTCCCCATCCGCTCGCTATGTCTTCCTCCATAATATTTCATACCATCACCTCCCTTCTGCCGCTACTGCTGCAGTACTGCTGCCTTTCTGCACGCTGCTCTCTTTCAATTTAATTCCTTCTGCTATGTACATGTTTAATTTTTCAGACTCTCTCTCTCTCTCTCTTTTTCTTTCTCTCTCACTTTGCTTTGTTCTCTGCCTTCTTGCCTGTTTCTCTCTCTCTCTCTCTCTATATGTTTGCGCGCTCTCTCAATCTCTCTCTATCTGCTGATCAGGGGCATTGAAAGTTGGGACGCGGCCAGATCGGGAGGGGTGGGAGACAAAAGGGAGGAAGGGATTTAGGGTTGGTGTCACGTCATTCCATGTCTCCACTGATCATCTGATCCCATGATCCATCCCATCACCTCTCTGCCCCCCCCCCCCTCTCTCTGGACTGCCGGTCTTTTTGCTTTTCTTCACCCGCATCCCCACCACACAATCTTTTCCTCTCTCTCTCTCTCTCTCTCGCGTTTATTGTTTTTCTCCATTAAACACTAGGCCCCAGCTAATTAGGGTGTGGTACACTGTTATGAACAAGCTCCAAATTAATATTCTTGAAGTTTCAATGCTCACCCCCAAAAAAAAAAAAAACCCAAGACTCTTTGCATAAATTTTTTGAGTTTTTATCTCGTCAAGATGTAAATCACATTAAGGTTTAAGGTTCAATGATCGAACTGGGGTCGAACCAGGGTCGAACTGGGGTCGAACCAGGGTCGAACCGGAATGAAGTAAAAATTAAAAAAACTAATAAAATATAATATAAACATAGTTAAGATATATATTATTCACACATCAACACAATAATTAGATATAAATGAATGTTTAATAATTGAATTCAATAAATAATATCTTATGTCAATAACCCAAAAAAATAATTACAAATAAATTGAAATAACAATAACCCAATAAAATATTCGCAAATCACAAATTGAGTATAATATTTAGTACATCGTTAAAAGATCTGAACAAATAGTATGCTTTGTCAATATTAAAATCCTAAATTATTTCATCATTTCATATCACTAAAATACTAAAATATTAAATTATTCCGAGAGGATGGGGCTGGAGAGGAGAGTGCGAGGCAAGGGGAATAGCGAGTTCGTGACTGTCGCGCGAGTAGAGGCCGCAGAACGAAGGCTGAGTTAGGGACCTAGAGTTTAGGAAAGTTTTTTTTTTTTATTTTAAACTCAACCGGTCCAACCGTACCGGTTCACCGGTTGACCGGTTGAACTGCGGTTTAGACCGGTTCTGGCCGGTCTTAAGTGGATCCGATTATAAAATTAAACCGGACTGGTTGGCTGACCGGTTCACGGTTCGACCGGTTGAACCGGCCGGTCCGGTCCGATTTTTAAAACCTTGATATTAGGTCCTCGGCACAATTTAATTATCTATAATTATACTTTAGTTTATTTGTTTTGAAATATTTCACTTAGGTCGCTATTTTATTTTAGTATTTTTAGATTTTTATTTACAGGAAATTAAGTAAAAAATTTTAAAATATGAACTAAAATATAATTATAGTTAAATTATAGATATGTATCAGTATTTTACTCTTTTTAGTGTAGTTGGGTTCTAAGATTTAGCAAGGCTTTGCTCAAGAGTTTTTAATAGTGTTGAGGAGCTAGCCTTCAAGATTGTTTGGTGCACTAATAGTTCACTGTTGAATGTTGATATATATAAGAACTAAAAGCTTTGTAGCCCTTAAATATTGGATCTAATTAAGATTTCTAGGTAGAAATGATACTATATGGATAAAAAAATTATTTCATTTATGTGTTAACTGTGTCATATAGAAAATTAATTTATTCGATTGACTTCAATGTTTTGAGTTATTTATTAAAGTTGTATTGCATTACGTTGTTCATGATATTAATGTTGCTACTTAATTAAACTAAGGCCCTGTTTGGCAATGGGCTAAAAATCATATCTAAAATTACCCATGGTCAAAATCTTAAATTTTTTTTAAAAAAACTTAAAAAATTATTTTATATCTCATCTCACACAAATTCCAACATTAAACAATCACTTTATTTCACATCCAACACAATTCTCAATAAATCAATCAACTTTATTTCACATCATACATAATTTTTAATATAACCAACTTACTTTATTTCACATCATACACATTTTTCAAAAATGACTAAAAATTTCAACTAAATCTTCTTTTTTTTTCTTATTACCAAACAGAGCCTAAAAGAGCTTACTTATGAATATCTAATTATTATGTTCAATATTCTCTCTTTAACATTGCTGCTATTTAATGCCTTTTGACATTGCACCTGATTATATATAACTAGAGGAAGTGAAATAACAAGGTTGGGGACTGCAAATGAAAGGAGATAGAAAGGAAGAGAGGGTTTTGATGGCGAAATATCAATTGATGGAAGAGTGCTAAAACCAAGGTTGAATGATGTTCAAGCGTCGCAATCAAAGATATTAATTTAGTCAACATGTTGGGTAGATCGATCGGTCTTATTCTAATTATTACTAACTTCTACATTCCGGTGCAAATATTGCTTGAATGATTTCGATAACAATTTGTTTTGGCCTCTTGTGAAATACATAATTCTTTTCCTATAGTAGCACTCCGAACGTCGCAGTTATAAGTTGTGACCTGTTAAAATGTGATTTGAATAATAATTAAATATTCCTAATTATAAGGATTATTTGTTAAGTTGTTGAGATTTTTATGAAAATCAGATACAAGATTTGTTATAAGTTACCATTATAAATATGGGATGATCAGGTAAGCTGAAAAAATTGGGGAGAGAGAGAGAAATAGAAAAAAACTGGGATTATCAGGATTTCTAGTGGAAGGCTTGATTTCTCTTGGATCTTCTTCGTCGGCTACGGAGGTGATTTCGTAGGAATCTGGAGGCAACCATCTGAGGCTCAAGGAGCGATTGGATTGTCTAATCTGAAAGAAGTAAAGATCCAATTTCTGTATCCCGTCTGGGATCGAGAACCAAGTGATTAGTGTAAGGTTCTCTTTCTATCTGATTTTCTATATAATAAAGTCTCTCTCTTCTCTCCCAGTGGATGTAGAAGGAATACCTCCGAATCACGTAAATCTGGTATTCTTGTGGTTGCTTCGTTCTTTTATTATCATTATTTCTCATACTTATCTGGCACGATATTTATTTGACTAACTACACGTCCGACGATCCGCATTTTCCGCTGCGTATTATTTCACAACAGTGACCCCCGTGAAATATCTTGCATGCAACTATCTTTTTGATAGGCCTCTTAGTCTGATTGCCAGCTTCACATTGGTAACCAAATACGCCATCTCACTCGTGGACAATGCAACAGTTCATTGTAATGAAGTTTTCCAACTAACTGCGCATCCTTCTAACAAATGCTTTAAAAGGCTTCTACAAAAACGCAGAGACATTTTTATAGTGGTTAAATAAATTAATGAATTGTTGTGAAAGAACATTAAGAGACTCCACTACTCCTAAAAGGCCAACTGCTATGCAATCCCATGTTAATTAAAATCATTCTAGCTAGTAGTGCAATTGTTTAATTATCTCATTTACCTTCATCTAACATCATTGGTGTTTTCTAGTTTTTTTATAAATTAATTTTGATAGCACCTTGTAGTACTAAATCCGTCAACTACAAAAGTTTCTTTTGTTTCGAAGAAAGATATCAAAATAGTATCAAAGCAAGCATTATTTTTGTTCGAGCATTCTTTTTTTTTTTTGATGGAAAGAGCATTCTGCTTTCACTTCCAGAATCTATCTAAATTTTCTCTCCTTTCAATAGTTGTATTATCTTTTTTCTTCTACCATGATACCGTTTTAACAATTTTTCCCATAAAAGTACAGTGCAGACACCAACATCTTCAATTGCCCCCATCGATGACCTCCCTAAGGCCCTGTTTGGCAATGGGCTAAAAACCATCGCTAAAATTAGCCATGGTCAAAATCTTAAATTTATTTTAAAAAAACTTAAAAATTATTTTATATTTCATCTTACACAAATTCCAACATTAAACAATCACTTTATTTCACGTTCAACACAATTCTAAATAAATCAATCAACTTTACTTCACATCCTACACAATTTTTAATATAACCAACTTACTTTATTTCACATCATACACATTTTTTAAAAATAACTAAAAATTTCAATTAAATCTTCTTTTTTTTTCTTATTTCCAAACAGAGCCTAAGATCAGACTGGCATGAGATCAAGAGCGTGTAGGAGAGGCGACAATCATCGGTGGTGAGAGAGATCAGCAAGAGAACATGAGTTTAGGGTTAATTGCACCTATTTGATATCTTTTTGTATATATCTAGGCTGCACCTTTGAAGAAGTTATCTCCAATTAATGGCTGAAGAATCTAGCTAGATCTAATTAAGAAAACACAAAGGCTCACAAAACTCCTTTTAATTCACAAAAACCATCTCAATAGCTCTAATAATTACATGCACGTTACTAAAATATAGTTATTTTAGATATCTGATATGTAAATTTTTAATATTATATATTGACTATAAAAATTATAATTTTAATTTGTTACATATTTTGTGGCATAAGTTATATATAAATTTTGTGGTTAATATTAAAAGTTTGTATATAAAATATGTAAAATAATAATATTTTAATTGCATATAGGTAATTGCATGCTTCGGCTCTTTTCTATCGAGTCGGCCTCGTTTGGTTGGAGTCAGATTTTTTGTGTAATACAAATTTCAATTATAAAAATTAACTTTATTTCACATGCATCCAATGCAAATATAAAAATTAAAATTAAAAGTATTTTACATTTTATACACTTTTTAATATTAAAATAAATTTTTCTCTCATTAAATTTTAAAAATAAAATATTTTTTTTCTCTTGTAAAAAAAAAAAACTCGAACCAAACGAGGCTAGAGCTCAGGCCTTGTAAGATGGTTCAATAGATCACATCTTGAACAAAATTTTATTATGCAGGATGGCTCACTAGATCACATGCATCCATAGCCACTGCTACAAAATGAATTTTTAGCTACAAATAAATCCCTACTACAATACAAAAAAAAATTAACATAATATTAAAGTTAAATTTTAATATTTAGAAAAAAATAATGTTGTCACTAAGGCCTTGTTTTTGAATTTTTTTTAGACAAAAGAAGAAAATTAATTAATTTTTTAAATTTAATATCAAAGAATTTTATTTTAATATTAAAAAGTGCATAAAATATGAAATAAAATTGAGTCTAAAATTTGTATTTGTGTTGAATATATAATAAAATTGATTTTTAAAATTTAAATTTATGTTGAGCCAAAAAAAAGCTTTGAATCAAACGAGGCCTAAAGAAACATAATTCAAGAAAAATAATATTTCATTCATTTTCAGTTTAAAATTTATTCTTCAGCAATAATATTGTGTTGTCATCGCTAAATTTAAACTAATAGCGAATGCCATTATGTTGTCACTAAATATGTCATCTCTGAAAATTTATTTCTTGTAATGAGCTTAGAAACATTTTCTTTCTGAATTTCAAAAAATAAAAATTTAATTTTATATAATATTTAGCATAAATTTTAATATAAAAATTAATTTTATTTCACATTTTTAAGGTGCTGAGCAAGTTTACTTACATTTAATTTAATTGCAAGGTTAGCACGAGGATGAGAAGAAGGAGAAGAGAAACATTTCAAAACTTTGGAACATAGAAAAAGAATGAGCATTTTTTGAGCTAGATGAACTCAAAATTGGCACCAACTTCTCTTCAAAATGAGATTTGCAATGCTCTTTCATCATTTGGTCCATTCACAACTCAATTCAACATAAATAAACCAACCATTTCAAATAATTAAGGAGGCATTTGGTTCAATATTATCTTAATGTGATGCAGCACTTGGTCAGGCATATTGACACTATAGATATAATTTATGATCTCGGACTTAATTTATATCAATTCTTATCTTGTATATAGTTATCTTTATTTTGGCACATTTTATTTGAATTATTGTTGAGTTAAATGTTGGGTTATATCAGTGGGAATGCCCACTTATGAGTTCTGTACATATTTATTTTCAGTTCAAGTTAGTTGGAGTCGAAAAAATTCAATTGGACTCGAATTGAATTCAATTTGAGCCCAATTTGAGTCTTTAATGGGTTAGTTATGTTATTTAAAAGGGAAGGACTTATTTATAATAAGGGATAAAACAGCAAATCAATTTGCAAGTTTGCCCTTAAATCCCTAAATGCTCAGCTGGCTCCAACCTCCCGATCATGGCTGCAATCAGCGCCTCTTCTCTGATGGTTCGCTAGCTTGGCCTCAACCCACATCGCCGACTCCGCCGGACTCGTCGGATCGCGTAGCTGGACTCGCGCCCACGCCTCCAACCGCCGGCCACGTCTCCAACCGCCGGCCACGTCTCCAACCGCTGGCCACGTTCTACACAGAGTACGCAAAACGCCTTCCTCTTCTTCCTAGCTATCTATAAATCTGTGGGCTGCGGCTTCGTTCGGGGACTGGATTTTGAGCTGTGAGAAGAATTTTCTTCATTTCGAACAATCTCAACGCAGGTGGCGTTGATTTGTCGCCGACGTCGCAGCAGGTGGCTGTGTCGGCATTTTCTCCTCTGATCGGAGCCGAGCAGGAGGCTGCGGCTTCGTTCAAGGACGATTCAGAGATCCGGACAGGTGGTCACGGATTTCGTCGTCGGCATGGCAGCAGGCGGCTGCGTTCGGCGTTCTTCCATTGATCGAGCCGAGCAGGTGGCTGCGGCTTCATTTCGGGAACGATCCGGTTTCGTCTGAGGCTACGGCAGGGGGCTGAGGCTTCGACTTCGAGATCCGATTTTCCTTGGTTTGCTTGTAGTGATTCCTAATTTTCCAAATCCCTGTTGCTTGTTTTCCCTGTTTCAATTTCATAGTACTATTATGGTGATATTTCTAGTTTCTGATGCTGCTATTAAATCCTGATTTCCTCCATGTTCTTAAGTAGAATTTCATTTCCTGCAATGTCTTGATTTCATGCCATTGTTTCCGCATAAGTTCTAGTTGAAACTGAGTTTCACGTACTTATTATTGAGAGTAAAACTCATATTTGGTGAAGGTTTCGATATATTGAAATTTTGGATAAGTTATCATGTGTAGGAATTTCAAGGTAAATGTGTATGCGGTAATTTATCTTGGGGTTCGAAAGTTTATTATCTTAATTGTATAAGTTTGTTTGAATTTGTTTGGATAACATTTTAATCATCTCAAATATTTCATGACACTTATGTGAAAATGCAAATATTTATATTTAATATAATTTGAGAAAACTTGGTTTAATCTCCTCTTTATTTGCATTTAGTCATTTAAATATATACATATAAATCTAGGTGCTAACTTAATATTGGTAGCGTTAGGATCACCTTAAAAGCGACTCCCGCGCTGCATCATAATGTTATGTTATGTTATCTACAGAAAGTAATTGTTTAGTTTAATGACATCTACAATGAATCTTCTATTAGATTATAAAATTATTAGTTAAAAGATGACATTTAGATTACATAACATAACACTAAGTCGATAATATCGAACCAAATGCCCCTAATGTTAAGAGCATGCATAAAAATAATTCTTTCTGCCCATATCAGTTTAAGATGTATTGTATAACTATGAAGAGATTGTGTGAAATGTGAAAAGTTTTTATAATTAGCAAATTAATTTCATAAGTGAATATGTGCAATGTACATCTCACAATTCATTGTATGATTTATTACTGCATGTAGACCTTCGTTTAGAGATATATAAATATGCATCGATCTGAAGGATATAATTGGTTGTATAAATGCCCAATATAGATTAGACATTAGCTATATGCATGAAAGATTAAGATATACAGCGAAATTAAGACAATCATTAGATTATTTCAAGGATGAGAACACTCGCTTATATAGACTATAGAATGTATCATCAATCTTGCCATGGCTCAATGCCAGCGTTACTGCCTTTGACATTTTAGGGAGAATTTTAAAATGTTTGTGTTAACCATTAGTGCAAGTGCAATTAATGCCACATGTGGTAAAATGCATGTTGCAAACAATGCAAATTCTTAGCTTAGATTTAAATAATAATTTAAAGATCTTAAGGTAGTGAAAGAAGACATTCCTAAGCGACTAATTGATCGGAACTTGTGAAAGTGGATGTCGAGTAAGAATCAAAAAGCAATGCACTTTTGGGCCAGATTCTAGCCATTTTGATGGTGGATGTCTCCACATTATTGCGGGGGTTATGATGTACTTCATCCACATCCAAGAGTTGTTCTAGTAGCTCATCGCACCAGTCTGGCTACCTCTCTTACCTATATCTAAAATTGACATATGGGTGACTTAGAAAAGAGAAACCATCATTAATAAGCTAAACAATATTGCAACATCCTGCAAAGTGATTATCATCTCTCCGATTGGCATGTGAAATGTATCGGTCTTCATCGAACAACACTTGACCAGTGTTGTGATAAGGAATGGTCTAGTCTTGTGTATCCTAAATATTGTAACAAATAAAGGCCAATAGTCTCAAGTGCAGTTATAAGCCTACCAAGTGCCGTAGTTGGCCAGTCCTTCATCATCTGAAGGTGAGTTGTAGGCTCATGCACACTATTAAATCTAATCGGGATAAGTGGGGCATGATTTACCCCTTGTAGATGCTCCAAGGATAGGTGAATAGGTGATGGAGGCTCTGCAGAAATTCCCCCCCTAGGTGAATAGGTCAATAGGTGATAGAAACCTGCCACCCCATCCTCGACCACATGTCATCTTAAGTAAATATTTGTAGTTAATTTTTATAATAGATAATTAGAAATATATAACTATATAAGAAGATACATTACCTCATAAGAAAATTGCTAAGTGTGTGGACTTCAAAGAAAGAATTATAAACTCTATTGAATGAATGATTAGGAAGAGGAGGGAAGTACGGAGTGACATGGGGGAAGAATTTGGGGGGTCGGGCATGGGGGGTGGTATGACCCATTGGTTTGGTAGCCATCGGGTGGAGTCACCCAATGATTGGGCAATTCCTCCAACAATCAACGACCACTAGATTGTTGGAGCGGCGCAATGGTCAGGAAACCGTTGCCTTGGAGTCACCCAAAGCTACTCGACTATTAGTCCCTTTAATTTTGGCTAAAGAGTTCACATGGAAGCTAGTAGGTACATAAACCGGTGCAGCTCATAGACGGTTTCAATAGATGGATTCATTTTGCCTAACCTTTGGCCATTTATATTTATACATTTTTAAAGGAATTACTCAAATATTTGCCGACTTTATAGAAAAGTTGCTAGAAGTTGAGACAACATATTAAACTGTGTTCATTTTTAATTTTTTATTAGTAATTAAACATTAATCAATTAATGAGATTTAAAAAATCTTTTATACTTTTAATAAATAAATAATAATTAATTAATTAATTTTAATTCCCCGAATTTTTTACTGAATTAATAATTCAGTGAATTAGAAATTTAGATTATAATTAGTTAATTTATGGATTCTTTAAAAAATTCATCCGTCTCCGCCTTTGGCGACCTTGTGTCAACGCCATTGATCTCTGATGATGGTTAGGGTTACAGTTAGGGTTTCGGTGGATATTCGGTTGTTGGCGGCTTAATGACGGTGTGGAAGAGGTGGATTGTCATGGGGACCACGGGTTCAAATCTCGAGACGTTTCCCGGTGTCCAACTCCTAGAAGGAGAGAGGCACTTCGCCCCAAGAATTTCGGCAACACTTGCTATTGCAACAGCCCTCTTCCAGGTTTCCCCTCCGCCCCTCGCACAATCTGGTTTCCAGTTTCTTTGGTAGTTTTGGCGATTTTTGTTTGGATTGAATTGAAGGTCTAAATGAGCATAATTAATTGTGATAACAAATGGCCAAAATTTACTTTCTCTAGGTATCATGGTTTCAGCTTCGTTTTATTATTTTTGTTCCCTTTATGTGGCTTACGGTTGTCTTGTGGCCACTTTTGTTGAACTTCATATAAATCGTTGCTATTACTCTGTCTGTTCAATTAATGCAAGATTTTGTTTTTACTTGCAATTTCTTATGGACCATTATGGCCTGCATTCATTGTATTGTTGATGATCATTTTTCTCAAACTTGAAGTTCGGAACACTATTCTTTTTTCAAAAGCTCCATGCATCCTTAATTTTTCACTTAGATAATTTTAGGTGAGAACTAAAGGGTGATAACTATTTAGACTTATGTGGACTAAGATTCTTTTGTTGACAAAATATGGAAAATAATTTAAAAAGTTCTAGATAAAGGGACACTTGGTTTAATGTTATTTTGATGCTATGTCATATTGTCTAAAAAAGATAATTGTTTAATTTGATAAAGATAAAGGGACGTTTGGTTTAATATTATTTTGATGCTATGTCATATTGTCTAAAAAAGATAATTGTTTAATTTGATAACATGTGGAGTTAGCCTTGTAAAAAACTTATGAAATTGTTACTCAAAACATGACATGGCATTAGGATAATATTGAACCAAACATCCCTTAAATATTATAATTTTAAATAAAGAGGCGTTTGGTTCATTGTTACATTAGTGTTATGCCATGTAATTTAAATGGCATGACATGTAGATGTCATTTTTTGAGTGATAGTTCAATAATTTTTTAGAATGCTATCTATATATGTCTTCAAATAATTTTTTTCTCTATATAACATGACATAACACTAGAATAACATTGAATCAAATGCTCCTTAAATATATTAACATATTTATGCCATTAGAATAATTGTTAAATTTATAAAAATGAATGAGGGGTTCTTTTTTGAAGTAATTAGTTGTTATCATGTAGTTATAATTAAATTGTATGAAGACTACGGGTTTGTAGAGCGGCGAACCATTTGAGCGATCTTGAAGACCTTGTAGTTTGGTTGATTTGAGTTCCACGTATTGAAGTAGCCGTATTTACTAATTAGTAAGTGTACCCTTCTCAGTGGAGGATTTATCTTTGAGTCTGATATGTGCTTTACTATAATGTGAAAAAATACGTTCACTTATGCCTAATTAGAAATATATGGTTCATTGTATGTGATTAACTTACAGTTTCCCTATGATCACATATGTGATGGAATTATGCGTATTTTATGCTTATATGAAAACGTTTTAGAGGTACAAATATTTTTATGATATAAGTGGCATTCTATTGATTTGGATAACTTCTCTAGTGTATACCTCTGATTAATTCTAACAGGAGTAGGCAAAAACCTATTAATTGATTCCGGTGAGCGAATGCTCACTGATTGATTTTAGGGTAACCACATATTAACATATAGATATTACTTTACATTGGATCCTATGGATGTATTGATGACAATGTGTTTTGATGTTATTGTACTGCCTTTTATTACATGTGTTTGGTTTATAAATTGAACTGACATGTTTTACTTATGACTAATTTAATGTATTTGTGCCAGTTTCTTACTGTTTACTTTTTTTAATAGGTGTATCTACTAAGTTTGTTATGTAAACTTAACCCTTATTACTGTTTAGATCTTACTCACCTATTAGAAGATCCAACAAAGTTTGAGACCAAAGCTTGATTTCAACAAGGTTTTTAAGGATTGACAAGCTGGATTTCATTTATATTTGTACTAGTTTCTATTAGTTAAAAAAGTTTGATGTCCAGTAGTTTCAAATTTATGTCACTTTGAGAGTGTATTACTTAACATTCTCATAAACATTAGAATTGGATTATTTTATTTATTTATGATGACTTTTAGATTGATTGTAATCTATTGTTTTATCTGTAATGCAAAGCCAAATTTTTCATTATATTCTATATTGTTGGGAATTGCAATTTATCATACCTAGGATATGACATTTTTCATAATCAATTTCAAACGTAAGAAGGTGGATTGCAGTAGATTAGAGGCTAGTGTGAACTTGTCACTTATTCGATGAATTTCTTCTACATAAATAACCATTAGTGAATCACCTACTTGTGATACACTTATTAAATGTGTAAGGGTAAGGGTGTCCGCATAAGAGACTCCCATCAATGCTTTAATTTGGTGATCCAAAATTACTTAGATCTCACAGGTCTATAATCCTCCCAAGTAATTTGGGGACTTAGACAAATGAAAGGTTATGTTGTGAATTTACTGATTAAATTGGAGAATGTGGCCAAAATTCACATTTCCACTCAAAGGGATTGGATTCTATTCTAGTCAAGTGTTATCTTTTGTAACCCTTTTTTACTTAGTATTATTTCTTTTTTTTTTATCTCTTTAAATATTTTTTTCATTTTGGGATATAGAAGGTATCAACAGAGAGAAAGGGGTAATAAGAAGGTAGAGACTTTGACTAGAAAAATAGGAAATATATTCAGAGAGTTTTTCATTTTCTCTTAAAAAGAGGGATTTGAGTATATGGATTTGGTGGAGGGCAGGGAGAGAAGGAAAGAAGGAGAGCCTTGAATCATAAAAGTCTTGAATTTTCATACTTTTTTGGTGAATTCAATTACAAATGAGTGTCCCTTATTTATAGGAGATGAACAAGCATAAAATGCATATTCAAGATAGGAGGAAGCTTTCTTCAAGCATAAAATACACTATAAGAAATGAAGAAATTTTTTCTTTAAGAAAATCAACTATAGGTAGGTTGGAGGGAAGAATAATCAGCCTAAGTAGGTGGGAGGAAATTTCCTTACAAGAAATTTCACCTACCACCTCTTTTTCCTCTTAGGGTTTAGTTGGGCCAATTTGAGCCAGGCTGTGCCCCAACCCTTGAGTCCCTTTTTGTGTGTTCTTCTTTGTTTTTCCTTCATTCTCTGGTTTCTTGATCATGGGCCCTCTTTTTGAAGAAAATTAATTGTGTGAATCTAGTTGGAGATGTGAAAATAAGGTAGCCCCATGTTACTTGGTTGTACCACTTGGCTTATGAAGCTCTTTGTCTTTTCTTCCTAATATGATAAGAAACTTCGGTGACTTGATGAGAGTGATCTCACTTGGGCCATCGTCCAACATAAATGGTTCAAATGATGTTAGATTTTCAAACCACAGGATATAAGTAGGAAGCTCCAATTGATATACTTTCTCCAATATTCTTTACAATCTTAAATGGACCATATCCTATGATTTGAGCTTTCGGCCTTCTCCTTTTAGTCAATTCTTACTTATATGTAGCCTTATGAGGTCTTCTACCTCAAACTTCTTTTGACTCAGTGTCAGTAATTTCATAGCTTGTACTCTTGTTGTTGCTTTTGCCTCTCCAATTCCATATGGACCTTTCGAATTGCCTATAGGAATCTTTGTGTTTTGAAAATGCAGTATCTTTGGTGGAACTCATGAATTGCATGGTGAAGGAAAATTGTATATTAGAGAGACTGTCATCCCAAATTATTGGGGCGATTGACATAGAAACTTCTTATAAGATGCACAGTCATGCAGTTGATGTTGTTTGTCGTCGGTTTGTGGATTAAAGGAGAGTTTTTTTTTAGTATAGTGCATATTATGGCATATAAAGACTTCCAAAAATTATTTAAAAAGTGTGAGTTCCTGTTAGTAGTTATGGACCGTGGAAGAATATAATGAACCCATACTTGCATAAGAATAGACGTGCAACTTCTTCTCTCATGATAATCTACTTGGATGGATTGAGTAATGATCATTTTGGAGAACTAATCTACCAAAAATTGTCTTTTTGGTGAGTTGTAGGTAATCCTCTGAGAAACTCTATGGGGATACTTTCTAAGGTTAAGATGGAACTGACTAAAGAATGTATAGATTGGAGGGCTTAGTTGTGCAACATTGGATGCACTTGGGTACATCAAGATGCATTCTTGGCCTATGTAGCTATACAAATATCATTATAGTTTAAGGAGAAGTTTTTAATTAATAATTTATCCATCATTGTATTTAATTGTACGTCTAACCTATTTTCTCATTTTGACTATTTGTGGGTTGTACAATTAAATATGTAATTATTACATCTAACACATTTCCTTCATTTGAAACTATGAGTTACAACCAAATTATGATTGGTTTGAAATTAATTTTGGACTATTTATCGTGAAGTAGAATATTAATTTAGTCAAGGTGTCAATTCCTTCAGATTTTTTTTTTAAGGTTTTAGCATGGTCGGCCACCAATCCCTTCAAATTATTTTTTTGTTGTGTTTGTTTTTTGGCCTTGATTGATTGGGTGTTAATTTTAAATAAAGAGAGAGAAAATATTTTATTTTATAAAGTTATTGAAAAAAATTTATTTTAATTTTGGGAGGTGCGTAAGATGTGAAATAAAGTTGATTTTAAGGTTGAAATTTGTATTAGATATGAAATAAAGTTGATTTTTAAAGTTAGAATTTGCATTGGATGTGAAATGAAGTTATTAAAATTTATGATAAATTTAAAATATTAATAAAATATTATTTGTGCCTAAAAATAGCATTTGCCAAACAAGTTCTTTGAATTGGTTTTTTGATATGGGAGCATTTTGGTCATGACAGGCATCGATGTGATCTACATATTCTAGTGTTGATCGAGTTATTATATAGTTATTTTATTCATATTTATGATTAGATGTATTTTTATCTTATTGAGTCTCCTGAAACTTTATATTAGCGAGAATTCCCACTTAAGGTTCTGTATATGTGTTTGGGTCACTTTGGATTAGTTGAACCAAAAATTGGATCGATTTGGTTCAATTTGCGTTGAGCTAGACTCAAAGTAAGTCATATTGGGTTTTTTTTGTGGGAGCAGATGTATGGAGCTTTATTTGCAGTTTCACCATCTAATTAAAAACATAAGCAGATTGGGATCACTTCTTCCTTCCTTCGCTAAACTAGTTAAAGCTCTAAATGCCGAGCTTCGTGCATGCTCACTCTCCATGATGCTCGCCAATCCTTCCCCATGTTGCCGATCTTTCCTTTCCTTTGTCGAGCCCGCTGAAACTACCTGTGCAATTCCTCATCGATCCATACATCATCAAATCTATGATTTAGGAAGTTTTGCTCTCTCATCTCCTCTATATATTACTTTTAGGTTGGTTGATGCAAGGGATGAATTGTTGAATATTGAGATTTCCATTAAGTTGGGAGAAAGATTTCTTTGACTTAAATGATTCTTGGTAGGTGGCCATGGATTCGATGCTGACACAGCAGGGGGCTATCAGTTGGGCTTGGATTCCACGCAGGTGACGGTGGGTAATGGGTTTAGTTTGTTTTTACTTGGAGTTGTAGAACAGCTCAGTCTTCTTGTTGAGGCCGGAGGCTCTTGGTTTGGGTTCTCCATTTCACTATTTTCCCTAGATTTTCTTAGGCTTTCTATAGTCTTGAAATCTCTCCTTGATTGTCTCTATTGTTTAGTTCTCAAGAAGTTGAATTTAGTGTTATTTTCTTTTGCTTTTTATTATTGTTCAAAGTCTAAGGCTTAATTTGTTTGGAGGAAAAAAAAGATAGTTTTGAAAATCTTTTTTTTTTTTTGAAAAATATGTATAATGTGAGATAAAGTAAGTTTGCTATATTAAAATTGAGTTGGATTGGAAATAAAGTTGATTGATTTATTGAAAATTATGTTTGATGTAAAATAAAATGATTGCTTAATGTTAGACTTTATGTAGAATTAAGTATGAAATACTTTTGTAATTTTTTTTAAATTATATAAAGTTTTTAGCCAATATTTATCGGGAACTGTGAGTGATTACTGGGGAGTGATCGCCATGTGATGTCTCAAAATAAGGGAATCACTGGAGTAAAGTGCAGCTCTTGGCAACCTTCTAAACTGATAAATAGTGGTGAGAGAGATTCGAGAATGAATCGTTTCATATTGGAAAATGAGGGGTGATCTTGAGCTGTATAAGTATACAATGTGATCCCAAATAGCTGAGATATTTTTTGTGGCAAAACTGTGAGACTAGTGATGGGAAACTTCGTAGTTAAGCGTACTTGTGGGATAGTACTGAGACAGGTGACCTCTCGAGAATTAAGTCGTGCAGTTTTCAGAAGTCAAAGCAGATAGTTTCTTTACATTTAAATTATAGGATATTGGCAAATAGGGCCTAAATCTAGTCTTTGTTTTCAACTTTGTTGAATTAGATAAAATCTGAAGTGAAATATTAATTAAATTATTAGGGCTTATTAATTTTTTTTTTAAAATTATGAGTTAAAATATAGTTAAGGGTTAATTATAAAAATTTAAAATTATTCAATAATTGACTGATGATAACATTATGTTCTGCAACTTATTTAAATAAAGAAACAAAATACTTCGGTTTAAATACTTTAGTGTACTTTAATGTTTTTGTTTTTTTAGCAGGTTTCTCTGCATGGTATTATCATGTTCTGCAGCTTCTTTAAATAAAATAGTTGTTTTTTCTTAAAGTTCTTATAAGGTTTGTCTTAAAATTGAAATATATAGGATGTATGTCCAAGTAGCAGTTGGAAGAAACATGCTTCTGTGTAGCTCAGTATGTAAACTGATTGTTTGATAGTTACTCGTGAACTCAATGAGAACGTATTCATTTGTTAAACTTAGCAAATAAGCTTCAAAATACGTTATTAATAATTGCATAGTATATGATTAAAAATAAGTATACAACAATAACAACAATAACAATTAAGCCTTAATCTCACTATGAAGGGTTAGTTATATGAATCCTTTATTTTTATTACGCTCTATCAATTAATAAATTTTTATTTAGGTATAAGTGAGTAAGATTACCCTTTGTAGTTTTTTGTCATATTTTCTTTGATTTTTTTTTCTTTTTGTATATGGCCAAAATCTAATAATTTAATTTTCTTAATTGGAGCTTCAATCGGCCTACGATTTACATTTCGAAATCATTTAATTTGATTTTCTCTAAGTTTGTTTTCAATTGATGTAATTTTAATTTTTTGTGGATATACTCAAACAAAAATAAGTATGTGATCGATTATTTATATTCTTGAACAAGCTCATTTTAAAGTCAAAATATGCTCAATATTATTTGCTATTATTTCTTATTTTAAAGAAATTCGATAATTCTTAGACAAAATATAACACAGAATTAGATTAAACTACTGTAGCTACTGTGAACTATTTCATTTATTATCAACTGTATTTGTTTATTATTTATTTATGAGTATGATAAGTGCGATTGTTTTGATGTTTCATTTATAATGTAAATTTTGTTATATTAATATCTGAATAAATATTAAGAACATGAGGTCACTACGTGGCAGTTAATCAGTTATTATCTGTTTATAGTTATTATAATCGTAATATATTAAAAATACTTCAAATAATTTCTATGATATATAAATTTGAATAAGATTTATGGATGGCTAGTGCTTAATAAAAAATAATAAATAAATTCAAATAAAATTTTTTGAAACTACATTGATGTTAAAGCTAATTATTTAAAATTTAGATCGGAGCAGTTGGTTCAACTGATTTGAATGTGAAGCTGTTGGTCTGCTAGTTCTGTCTCCAACTAAAATTTATGTCTCTTTTAAGCCGGTTTATCATGTTTTAATCACTGGTCCAGTGTATTGATACAGTTGAACTCGGCATCAAATGAAAGTTGAGCATTTTAATTTCGAGTTGATTAAATTTTATATAATTTTGAGTTGATTTTTCATTTGAACTGAACTAAATTTTTAATTACTTTTTTTTATATAATTTGAAATATAATATTAAAATATATATATATTTATAATTGATTGCGAGTTTATTCAATTTCATTTTTAATCAAATTATTCTAGGTAATATAAGAATTAAATCATTTTCAAAGCTAATAATATTTATTTAATTTTTAAAAGCTAATAGCATGTTTAGTTTTTTTGGCTTTTAAAGTTTCGTTTCTGACTTATATGTAATATTTTTGAACTAAAAATTAACTTGTGGTGATTTAATAGCGTTATTTATTTATTTTTTTTATTATATTAACGTAGCTATTTAAAAAAATTGTAGACTAATTTTGATGGAAATAATTTCTAAGTTTGTATTTGTATTTTGTATGAATATTTTAGATTTTTTTTGAAAAGTAGTAATATTTTGGATTTTTAGTTAAAGAAATATTCAAAATTTTCAATAAAGCTTCAGAGTTTCGAATATAATTGTCAGCCCTAGTTGGACCGGCCGGCCCTTGATAACCTAACCGCGATTCCTCCCGGCCCGTCCGCCGTTGCCTTCGCTACCTCTTCTCAGTTGTCACGAGTGATCGTGTCGAGCTGTCCAGCGATTCCAGCATGCAAAGCCAGGGACTTCCGGCGAGGGTGGCCCTCGTCGTCGGTTCCGCTGGCGTCTTCTTCCTCACCTTGGTAGGGATCATATGGATTTCTTCTCTTCTTTCTCACGTTTTCACCCATTGTTTTCTCCCTCCACATTTTCGTTCATTTTGGAGTCTGGATTCCATTATTTACTTGGAAGATTAAAACCCCTTTTCACTGTGGATTTCGTTATATAAGAAATCAATAGTTATTTTATCATTGAATACATACTTTTTTTTTAAATTTGTTGAGGGAGCGTTTGATTAATGTTACATCGTTTTTGTGGGTTCTGAATAATGTTAGCTTAAATTGATGGTAGTTATAATGTTAAATATGCTTTATTCTTATATTAATTATGTTTATACTTATATTTTATTCAAGGATTGAATGTTTATTTTATGTTTCGTGGTTGTGTTGGTAACTTCATGAACACGTACTATTCATTATATCTTATAAATGTTTGAATAATTATATGTTCGGCCACAGTTTGACTTTAGTTTAACCTTTAATCTTTGAACCTTACCCTCTACCAATTCTAAGGCTAGCCTAGTTTGATTACATCAAAATTAAATCATCAAATTTGAAAAAGCATGCTTGATTTTTTTTAAAACTCAACTTTAATATGCTTGGGCTGCTTATTTTGATTTGCATGGCTTTCAACTGCGTCATTCCTCTGTCTTGTTTCTAGGGTTTTAGAAGCGAAACTCTGGTTGAACTCCAGAGTGGATGAAGGCAAGCTTTTGGGAGCAGATAGAAGCATGGTTTTGCGGTCACTCATAGTTCGCTCATCTGCCGTCGCTTTCTTTAGCTCTTCTCTCAAATCCAAAACGCCGTGTAAATTTCAGCGTCAGACCTTTTACTATCGTTTATTTATCTGCTTTAATTTCTTTTATTCCTGAAAATCTTCTATAGTGGTTGTCTCATTTGAAATGCTTTACTGATCATTTATGCTTTGTTTAGCTTAATAATTCTTTGTACTGTATTCGCGTCGTAGATTGACACCACTCATTTTACTGTAGAAAAAGATTATCTTTTAAAATCTTGGATTTTCATTTGATTGCTTTTCTCTTTTTCGTTTATGATGATTGATGTGATGTATTTTGGTTTATCAGTGACATTGGCTTGCCAAAATTCATGTTCATGGCCCCTCAGGACGTTTTCATCTGTGAGACGTGAGAAAGTTCGGCTTCAAAAAAAGTAAGCATGTGCAGTTTTTGTGAGTTCTAAAGCTGCTAGTGTAGGGTAATGGCTTTGATTTATTTTTTGCATTCCCATGTTTTAAAGATGATGGAGTTAAGCTTCTTAGGATATCTGAACCCAAAACAACTTAATGAAGGTCTGGAAAATAAGGGCACTAAAGTGCATGACTGACCGTTTGGGATGTTCGTAATACTTCTCTATAATATGATAATGTTCCTCTTTCTTTTAAAAGTGGATGCTTAAAATGATTGTAGTATTCCATTTCAGAAGGAGATTAGATGAGGTATGCTTAGAGCGGTATCAACAGTATAGTCGAACCTTCATTCAATCATGGATCTTACGAGGTTGGTGTAGTTGTTTATTTTTCTAGTCCGTTGTCCTTCGTTGTATAGAAAGTTCTATCTTCCTTTTCAGTAAGTTTTATTGGTTCATTTTCTGATCATTTGCATTTTCATCTTGATGATTAATCATCCATTATACCTATTGGACCTTATCCATTACTGTAGAAGCTTTATAAGTTTGTTTGTATAGTGCGATTCCTCAGCTGGAATCAAAGATATTTATTTTATCTTGATGTGCTAGTCGCAATTTTATTGCACATTCTTTTTTCTTCTTTTCCTGTGTAAGTGAGTAAAGTTAAGCTTCCTAACTTTAGTTCCAAGAGCCTTTTTTTTTTTTGATAAAACCAAGAGCCATTGTTGGTATCACAAGAATGAACTTCTGCCTAGAATTCATTACAAAACCATTTGCCAACCACTCCTTCTAAAGTGATTACTAGTTTCTTAAGTCAGTCACAATCAATCTAATTGTCAACCATGATATGGAAGTATCTATGAAGCAACAAGCATTGACATTCAGTTGAAAGCATGAGTTCCATCCGTATCTTGTTTGTGGGTCTAGGAATAGATTCATGTTCAATCACAAACTTTGTAATTTTGTGATGATATTGAACTTTATGATAGCAGAAATAGCAAACGTCCTGTCATACACATTGTTGAAATTCTCACATGTTTGTCAATACTAGGTCATGCTTGGCCATGCTAAAGGGACCCTATTGGTAGACAGAGCATTCCTTAATTATCTTCTTGTACCCATGTCTGAAAATTCCAGTAATCATACATAAAAAAAAAAATCTGTAACTCCTGAAGGTTATTTTTATGGTGTTTTACTGCAGGTAAAGTTTTAGTTGACGGGAAAGTAGTAGATAAGGCGGGAACACCAGTATCTGAGAAATCAATTGTAGAGATTAAATCTGAAATTCCGAAATATGTATGTAGGTGATGATTCTGAATACCACATGTCTGTAACTTGAGTCAAAATCTGATTTTTCTACTTCTTACGTGGCACCTTCTTATATTTATGACTTCCCACGGAACAGAGCAGGATACAAGTTAGAGGCTGCTATTGAACAACTTGGCATTGATGTTGTTGACAAAGTTGCACTTGATTCTGGGCTCTCCACAGGTGGTTTTACTGATTGTTTGCTGCAGCACGGTGCAGCCTTTGTGTATGGAATTGATGTAGGCTATGGACAGGTTTTTTCTTCTACTTTATTATTTTTTTGATGGAATCTTTTAGTTTATTAGTGGTTGGTCTAATTTTGATAAACCTTTTGGTTTTGCAGTTCATGCACTATTAGTGGATGTAATTCTACTGATATTCTTCCTTTCATATTTACTAGTTTCTATGTTTTCTAATTTCCTTTTTTATTCACATCCTGTGCTATTTATAGGAGGATTCTGTTAGTTTTGAGAGGAAAATAAATCTATTGGTGAACTCTCAACTGACACTATAGTGTGTCTTACGTTGCTAGTTCTTTCTTGTTTGCTAGTTGTCTTTCTTGTTTGCTAGTTGTCTTTCTTGTGAAAGCGCTTACTCTCCAACGTGCTCTCTTGAAGGTCTATTTGAAGAAAATGTCTGATTTAGATAATTGCTTCTTTCCTTTTTCTATATAAATGCATATAGATTCCAGCTAGGTTGCAACAGAAATTGTTCTGTTGTCCATTGCTTATCCAACATTTATTACTCAATAAATTTCCATTAATCTATGAGATTAAGCAATTACTTGATGTGACGGACAGACAATAAAAAGAAAAAAAGAGAACCTTAAAACAACAGCTGAGCTCCAAACCCTGAGAAAACTGAAATTATTGCATGCCATCATTTACCAATGCAGCTCTGGCATTTTTATTGACTAAATGATTTTACTGCGGGATAGATAGTATATAACAAGGACAAATTTCTAATTTTGCATTGAGGTCGTTGACTTCATTTAAGCTTTGGTTGGGAAAACAATTTATCTTTGCTGTCATGTAATCATTTTAAGAATTATCAAAAGCTAGATACATGCATTAATATGCTTCTGCAACTGATGATATACGATTATGCGTCATAGTATCTACTACAAAGTTTGATCTTTCAATTGTTTTTATAGGTTGCTGATAAAATCCGTCATGATGAACGTGTGTGTGTCATTGAACGAACGAACTTAAGATATCTGACTGGACTTCCACAAGAAGTTGACTTGGTGACTTTGGATCTATCGTTCATTTCTATCCTCTTGGTATGTTGTGCACCCAATGCGAAACAGAATTAATTTGCAACTTAGTTTATATTTTCTGCT
Organism: Apostasia ramifera; assembly: GCA_019297695.1. Lineage (NCBI taxonomy): Eukaryota > Viridiplantae > Streptophyta > Magnoliopsida > Asparagales > Orchidaceae > Apostasia > Apostasia ramifera. Next base: position 25,371 of record JAEMOT010000683.1, read on the forward strand.
GCTTGTTTCAGGCAAAGAGTGCTTTCATCTTGCCCAAACTAATAATTTGATGTTTCCTAAATTTTATTTAAGGGGTGTTTGGTTTGATGTTATCTAGATGCTATATCATGTTTTCTAGATTCCATCCAATCTTTGATGACATCTAGATGTCATTTTTGAGTGACAATTTAATTATTTTTTACAACGTCATTTAAACATATCATCTAACAAACAATGAAAATCTATAGATAATATAACATGACATCAAGATAACGTTGAACCAAAAGCCTCCTTAATGTTTTTTGGTAACTAGCATCGTTTTTCTTCAGGTTGTGCAGGTTCTTAGCCTGTTTTTGACTATGGGGTGTTCAATAAATATGTAAAGAAAGGATAAATATAAATTAATTGTGTGAAAAATTCCTAAATTTGATATATAATCTTGGTAATAATGATGATCATGGTAGTATATTAAAAGTTATGTGTCTGGAAATGTTACCATGTCAGCAATTTTAGTTTTAAACATTTATCCAGAAAAAACAACTATAACAGTATAGCCTTAATTCCAAATTGGTTGAGGTCAACTACATGCTCTTTTTTTTTTCATTCAACTTTATTTAAAGAAATGCTCTTTGTGAGCACAAGTGATTTAAGGTCACTTGTAATGAACATATTGTCATTTTTGTCTTATTCTTTCTCTTTAACAGTGTAATTGGTTCCCCACATATTCACCTATAGGAGCATCTATAGGTTTGACATAAAATGGCTAAACTGCAGCAAACATCTCCCTTTCCTCTTATTGTCTCTTGGCATCACGTTAACAAGAGACACATTCACACGCTTCTTGATGCACTCATTTTCATCATACTACTCTTATGTGAAAATTTTTCCATTTGAGCGTCTGCTTTTCGAAGACACTAATATTTATCTCATTAGTAGCAAATTTCCATTTTGTGATTATGATCTGAAGTATACAAGGCATGGTTTTTCCATATTATGCACAGGTGATGCCTGCTGTTGTGAAAGTTATGAAGAAAGAATCCACACTTGTTACTCTAGTCAAGCCTCAGTTCGAAGCTCATAGGTCCCAGGTAATCCAAGTATTCTCTCTTCTAGGGTAAGAATGATAGTGAGTTCAAATCGAATTACACATGGCTCAAGCTCAACTCAGTTATTTATAGATCAATTCAAGTTCAGATCATGGCTCAAATTGATTAGTGTTTGATTTCAAGCTAGCTCGATTCTTAATTTTGCCACCTTAAATTTGCTAATAAATTGAGAATTATTTTTAAAAAAAATGAAGAAGCCTCCATTGAGTTTTAAATTTGAGTCAATCACATTCACTGAGTTTCTTAACGCATGTTCTCATTATATATTGTATTTTGATTTAAAAAAATAGAATTTGAGCCATATTCAATCTAAATCGGTTCGATCTGACTGTGGCTTAAATTTGGCTCAATAAAATTACTAGCTGCAAATGTCTTGTGGCTTGGCTTAACAAACTTGATTCGAGTTCGATTCAAGCTAAATATTGATTTGAACATTCAGCTGCTAACCATCTTTCGGCCAAACTCTCACCCATACTCCTTTTACCCTTTTTGGCTCCTTTTATTTGTTACATTGGATTAAGAAACTCTGCAATTGAATCTAGCATAGCATAAGCTTAAGGAGGCATTTGATTTAATATTATCTTGGTGTTATGTTATATAATCTAAAAAATAATTATTTGATTTGATGATATTTGTAGATAATTTTCTAAAAAATTATGAAAATATCATACAAGAGATGACACCTAGATGTCACGATATTTTGATAATATGACAATATCAAAGTATCATTGAACCAAATGCGCTTTAAATATTATGAACTTTGCAATGTTGTAACCACATAAATTAATAATTTGTACTCAAAATATCCAGGTTGGAGGAGGTGGTATTGTGAGAGATCCTATCGTACATCAAGAGGTTTTTTCCTGCTCCTCTTACACACTTACAGTACAAGTAGCTAACAATTCTCATTTAGAGAATATATAGTAACATAGTTTTATCCTAATTATCTTGCAGACTTTATTTTGGGTCTTTTACTAGCATGTCACTGCAAACAGCCAAAATTTATAAATTATATCACTCAAAAGCTAATAAATTTTAAATATGACATCTCAGTATGAAAAAATAGAAAATCATATTTGTCATCCCTAAAGAAGAGCTTTTACTTATCTAACCCTAAAGTTAGATATTTATATGTATCACAATATACTTTGATTGTATAATTATGAATAACACCTCCTTGTATTAGTCAGTAGTTATATTTGTCTCCTTAAATAAGGTTAAGTTAAATTCTTTTTAACTTGATGGAGTGTAGTTTGTAATTATGAATTCAAAGTATGAAATGGTATATATTATTTTGGGTCGTGTAGTAATCTTTCTTTAGCGTGACATGTAATTCAATATTTCATTAGCTTGTGTGGATTTCTCTCTTTCAATCTTCAAATTGTCGCATAAGATGACATGTATATGATTTTTTATGAGTTAATTTAGCTCTATTAAAGTTAATTATTGTTTTGTTTATATGGAGATGTTAATGTTTTAAATTTATTAATTTTTGAGTGTTGTATATTTAATTTATAAATTTTGAGTGTTTTTATACAGAATGGAATAAGTTTGTTGTGACAAAATAATGAAAAACCCCCTTTTTTTGCCCCTATCAGTTGGTTCTATTGAATGTAGCAATACAGAATGGAATAATTTGCCATTTCTTTTTGGCCCTGTTCTTTTGACACCTATCCTAAAAAAATGCAACTTCTTTGCTTCAATCTGCTTTGAAATAATCATTTTAAATGTTCTTTCATATATTTTCTGTCACACCTCTTTCAAGTTAGTTCAAAAATGCTATTATGTTTTAGTTTCCATTGAAATTCTGTTAAAAAAAATTAAATAAATTTTATATAATTTTAATTGGTTTGTTTTATTTTAAATATATTATGTAATTTTAATTATTTAAAAAATATTAATGAATTTAGTTTTAAATTTATAAGATTTAGATAATTTATAGAAAAAATAAAATTATCAGAAGCTATTAAAATTTTTATCAAAATTACAGCTGAAAATCTAGCGTAAAAACCTTGTTATTATCTATTTGTTTAATATTCAAATTTTCTGCTGGCGTATTTCTTATTTTCCAAAAAATAAGAATTTTTTTTTTGGTTATTCAGGTTCTTCAAAAAATTATTAGAGGCGTGGAGGGCTGTGGATTTCGCAGCAAAGGCTGGCTGGAATCACCATTAAAGGGCGCAGAGGGGAACGCTGAATTTCTTGTTTGCTTTCAGAGAATATTTAAGGACGCTGCTACTGCTTGATTTTTCTTGTTATAAATGGGAAAAATAAACTTTCAAAAAAAAAAAA
>JAEMOT010000683.1:30282-63608 GCA_019297695.1 Apostasia ramifera
CACCATTAAAGGGCGCAGAGGGGAACGCTGAATTTCTTGTTTGCTTTCAGAGAATATTTAAGGACGCTGCTACTGCTTGATTTTTCTTGTTATAAATGGGAAAAATAAACTTTCAAAAAAAAAAAAGGCTTGGATTTCTAATTCATAATGTTATATATTATTATTATTATTTTTTTATTATGTGTTATTATTTTTGAATTATCTTTTACTCATAAATATCTTTTAATATTTTACGACTGCTGTTGTTAACCTAAATTATGATTAAATTATAATATGAGTTAATATACTTGGCCTTCTAGGTAGATTTTTAATGTTATATAGGTCTGTAAAATTACAATGTGGCATTTGTGTTGTTTTTGCTCATAATTTTCTTTCATAAGTTTTTTTTAATAAATTGAAAATATGTTTAAATGTTATCATAACTTTAATGTTTTAGTTTTTATATCGTTTTTGGCCTATATTGGTTATTTATAATATTGATTTCTTGAAGTTTTTTTTTTTCCTCCTTAAACACTTTAAATTATTTTATTTCAATTGAGAATTATGGTGGCATGTATTCAAATCTGAGGCCCTATATGGCAATAGGTAAAAAAATATTGTTAATTTTAGTTATTATTAAAATTTTAAATTTATTTTTAAAAAAATTATTTTATATTTTATTTTACATAAATTTTAATATTAAATAATCACTTTATTTTATATTTGATATAATTTTTAATAAATCAATCAAGTTTATATCATATTTTTTATAATTTTTAAAATAATTAACTCACTCGTACATATTTTTTTTAAATAATTAAAAAATTTAATTATTTTTTTTTTATTACTTAATAGAGCTTGAGAATTTCTGATTTCTGATAAGTTCTTTCTCCATTAGGTTCGAAGAAATTTCACTTTTCATAATTTTTTTTCTTTTTTTGACGTAGAGGTAGGGGTGAGAATTTGAGTTTGAGCCGAGTCAGTTATAACTTTTGGTGGGTTGGTGGGCTGGTCTTAATTCGATTCAAATATGCGACGGCTCGTTTAATTTTAAGCTGATTTGTCTTACTTGGGCCCCACCCCCAGCTCAGCTGGCGTGGCTCACCCCACCCCGGCCGGCCGAACAAACTTGATGGGCCAAACCCAAAAACTGCTCTTCAAGGAGAAAGCGTTCGACGGGGAGAGAGAGAGAGAGATCATGGCGTCTATCGCAGCGGCAGAACTCGGTCGTATTCGCTGCTCATCTACATCGGCGTCAAGAGCTCCGAAAGCATCCCCATTTCTCCGCGAGAGTGCTCTCAAAAACCTAGTTTCCTTCTCTTCCGTTCGTGGTATGCACTATTTAAGCTCCCCTGTCCTCTAATTAGACAGCTCCGCTAAGCATTTGATGCTTACCTCCTGCCAGTTCCTCCCGCCTACTTGTCTTGTTCTACGCATGGCCGTTTTCACGTTGTGGTCGCCGCCGGAAATCGGCATCTGGTGGGGTCTGTGACGAGTACTAAAGGACTCCGCTTTGCGGTGGTAAGTTGCTCCTTTTTCCTCTTATATGATTGGTTTCTTTTGAGTCTATGATTGGTTTCTTTTGAGTCTAGAATACTGGATTTTGTACCTTTTCCTTTGGCTTCTAGGAGGTGGGCAAAGCATAGATCCGCTAAGATTTGTTTGTCAATTTTAATACCATTTGGTGCTTCCTCTTATGTTAGTCGAAGCATCTTCAAGGTCTTTTGTGATATGTTACTTTGGAATTGGATATATGTGGCTTTCTTCTTCTATTTTGGGACTGGTCAATATTGACACAAAGATCTACCACAGTAGGTCTGAGGGCTCAGATCTTGTCAAAGTAAGATCTTCTAAAATGGAAAATGTCTTCACACAGAGCGAAATGACAGAGCAAAAGAAGAGAAGATAGAAGGCTCCAAAAAGCCTAATCCTTTTTATTATTTCAAATTCACCACAAATTTCAATAATTTTATTTCACATTCAACATAAATGCTAACGTTAAAAATCACATTTATTTCATATTCAACCCAAATTATAATATTAAAATTAATTTTATTTTATATCTTACACATTTATCAATATTAAAATTAATTTTATTTTATATCAAACTTACTTACTAATATATTCTCTGCACTAATATATTCCCTTTTGCTAGCCAAAAAATACTAAATGACAGCTAATGGTCTACTGATTCATATTCCTGATATTGCTCCTCAATTTTTGTTGTTGTTGAAGGTTGTAGCCCGATTTAATGAGATAATCACAAATTTATTACTGGAGGGAGCCCTGCAGACTTTTAGGCATTATTCAGTGAAAGAAGATGATATAACAGTATGCATATGTGATTTTTTTAATTTTACTGTACTTTTATTTCAATATTTTTTTCCTGTGTGATAACATAACAGAATTATGTTCAGATTACTGATTTTTGGAAATGTATAAGCAGCTTGCTTAACCTTGTGATGCATAATGTATTTTCTTTGTATAACTATTTAGAAACGTTTTGTGTTTTTGCAACTGCACACTTGAATTGTTTTTGGCATATTTATGTGTTTGGTGTGCTAACGTGCATAGGTGGCCATAACCTAGCCTAGGGTGATTTAGTTTGGCTATTACAAATGCAAAATATATCCACTCATTATATGGATTTCTGGTATTACAGAAAGAAACTCTGTTGATTTAGATGTTAAGAAAAGCCTTCATGTTGTAATGATTCAAGTTTCTATTGTTTTAAACCATTTTGCTGGTTGTGTGATTGTTCTTGTGGTTTTCACTCGAAACTCATTTTAATCTTGGTTTTGTGCTCCTTCAGGCTATCTTTTGCTTCTGCTTTCCTCATTTACCTCCCAACTGTCAATGATTATTTCCTGGTTTCTTCTGTTCATCGATTTTGGTTTTTTCTTGTGCTCGTATCTTCTTTCTTAGACTTTCTTTTTGGTTTTTGATCATTTTTGCGGTATTTGGGTGTAGGAAATCATAATTCAGTCAGTGATAGCATGCAATTTTTTTTTTCTGTATTTAGACTAATAATAATTATTTTGACATATGCTCTAGTCACCTGAGAAGTTCTTTATCCAGAAAATTGCTGCAAAGTCAGTTTTTTCAATTTTGTCTATCTTACAGAAATGCTTCTACTTGCTAATTGATAAGTCTAACAGAAGTTTCATGTAAAATTTATCTATTTCACTTAAGTTGTCATTAATATTTGTTTATGAATTAGGGGATGTGATTATCACAGGTGTCCTTGTGGCAACTTGGTCAAAGAGGCCAAAATCTCCGGCTGAAGTGCCGAGTCAAAATGACTTGGTCAAACCTAGATTCACAAGGTCACTAAAGAAGTATTTTGTTTCATTGGAGCCTCCTGTAAAGGCCAACCTTGGGGATCTCTAGGTAAACAACCCTCTGCATGGTGAAATGCTTCCTCTAGTCATTACTTGAGCAGTTAACCCACTAGGTGGTTTCTTACACTTCAATGGAATATTATCTCAAGCTCTCCACTCCCTGGATGGTCTTGGGGAATCATCTCGAGATCAATCCATAATACCCATTACAGAAGGATCAGCTTGTCAATATCATCTACTCCTTCACAATCAGGATCGTGGGCACTACCTAATGATGTGCACATTAACAGTTTTTCAGAGACACTTAAGCCACTCCTCCAGATCAATAGTGCTTCTCAAAATGAAGGACGTCATTTCCTTCACAAAGGACATGTATAACAATACGCAAATATAGATAGAAAACCAGCTGTGAGCTAATCATCCTTGCACCCTCCCCCAATAAGAGCCACCAAGAAACTCAACTTCTCGATCTTTTCCTCCTCATTTCTCTATACTCTACTGTGATCTAAAAGTTTTTTTGTAACTCATCTTAGACAATCTTTTCTCTCATTAGTGGAACTTCCCTCAGCTCAGCTTGTCGATATGGATGTAGGTGGATTTCCTTGAAACATGTACATTTGTGTGTTTTGTGTCTGTGCTTTGTTCTTTGTATTTTACAGTGGTTTGTGTTGACCGAGATCCCTTCATCTTCTTTGGAATTGACTCAAATGGATTTTTCTACCAACATTACATCCGGTTCCCTCCTGTAGAGAAGATGAAGACTAGATTTTGCAGTAATGCTCCTTCCTGCAGTAATGCTCCTTCCTCTAAGTCTCTAGCTACATTGACTATTGGTGGACTTCTATCTCACGTGGCAAAGCCAACACTAATGTTTTGATTATTGCTTTGTGAGATTAGCTGGTTAGCCAGTTGCATGAGATGGTAATGTACCTTGGCAAGGCTATGGAGGAAATGGCCATTTCATAGGTCAGTGTCCTTGCTGAAGTAAGGGCCTTACACCTTGAATGCAAGAGGCTAATCCAAGAGGTGCCACTGCTTAACCAACCATCATCGTTGACTTTACTCTCTAGTTATAGGCAATGTCCCAACCTCTGTGACGCATTGGCTGCAGCCCTTTCTACGTCTTGCTTCTCAAGCACTGGTTCCGCTCAAGAACCCTGTGCCAGAGTAGTTGGTGCGACACCCTCAAGATGTACTCCCCTACTAGAAGGACGCCCTACTAGAAGGACGCCAACATGGCCCCCTCTCCATTAAAGATAGTAAGGAATTCAGTTTAACTGGCCACAACAGCAACTAATAGCATTAGTATTATTCATTGACCCTCATTTACTCTCTCGAGTTGAAGTACGTATTTAGCCTTGGTAGGACGATGTTGTTATTCCTCAGCAGGTTGTTTTGATTATTCAACCTCCTTTTGCTCCAAGCATGCTGCAAGTCTGAGGTGGTCTCCTCTTGTTGGGAAGAGCATTCATTGCTTTGATTCCAATGAACTTTTTTGGAGCTGTCCATATTTGCACTACTATTTAGGGGTGAGAACGATCCGAGTTCGAGCAGAGCCAGGCACGGCTTAAACTTGGCTTGTATCAATTCGAGTTCGAGCTATCTCGTTTCAACTTCGAGCTGACTCGAGCCTTGATCGAGCCAACTCAAATTCTTCATAAAGTCAATTTTTTTCTAAAAAAGTACTTTGTTAGAATTTTAAATTAAATTAATTATACCTACTGGATTACCTAACAGATATCCTAACCACAATTAAATTATACTTTTGTAAAAGTAATAAATAATTATAATAAATGATTGAATATATTATTAATATTTAAAAAAAATAAAGATCGAGCCGATCCGAACATCGAATGACTATCAATTTTCGAGCCAAACTCTCACCCCTACTACTATTATTCAACGACAGGACTCATTGCTTCATGTATTACAAAGGAAAGACAAACCCCAAGAAGCATATTCAATGGTTCAAAGCAACGATTCACTACACTTGCCTAGATGATAATGTGAAGTACCTCTCATGGTGTCCATGTTCGAGTCGACTACATTTATATGGCATGCAGGACTACCGATTGGTTTTATCCAATCATATGATCATTTCAAGTGAAGTTCATAAGTTGTTTTCTTGGAACTATGAATGTTGAAGTTTCAAACATATTGCTAACCAATCTCAAGCAAAATGAAGTTAAGAGCACCAGGAATTATACTAACCAATTGTTCGATACAACATTGGGGATCAAGGATGCTGATGGCGATGATTAGTTTTAACTGCTTTTGAGGTATAATGAGTGGCTCCCTTATTCATAAACTTCCATTGGGTTCAGACGCTTGACCATGTTAGCGTTTATCCCCCAATCGCCGCTTGTCGCGTGTGCATGGTGGGCCTCGTGTATCATAGTGATGAATGACGCAGCATAGTTGGGCGGTTTTGCTGCACACTGTGGCTTGACCGGATCTTTTGATCCGGCCACGACACTAGGATGATTGGATGGTTCGTCGCGGACACGCTGTTTTAACTCCGTGATGCACAAAGCTTATCGCGCGCACGCAACGAACGGTAATTAGGGGACAGTAACCTGACAATCCAATAAGTTTTTCTCATTCACACACTTAATCTCTTAAAGCGTAGAACACACATTGTTAATGAGATGCTATGAAGCACGGACACGACACGAGAACACGACACGGGGACAAAGGACACGACACGACACGACACGACATAGTGATACGATAATTTTTAAAAGAATAGGACACGAATACGACATCACACGCAAAATATAATAATAAAATTAACAATTTATATTTAAAAAACACAAATATATTATAAACTTAAATTTTTAAGTATAAACAACTTGTGAGTAGCAATGAAATCTCATAGAATCAAGATGAAAACTTGAGAACAAATGTGATCGACATTGAAGAAATTTGAAATGAAAATAAGAAAATACAATTTTGCTTATTAGGACGATCACGGTGAGCATGACAGTAAGAGAAAGTAAGAGCCTTCGATGTTGAGGATAAGAGAAGGATGAAGGTGAAGTTATAAATGTTTTATAATTGGTTCATTTTCGTAAGGCTCGAGAGCAAGAAGGGAGGAAAAAATTTACTTTAGCTTATTTAGTTTAGAATTTTGATTTATATTAGGTAAAATTTAATAATAATAATAATAATAATAATAATAATAATAATAATAGATAGGTTTTTAATTTTATTAGATAAAATTTTAACAATAATAAAGTTCTAAATATTAATAAAAAAATAAAGAAGAGGTAGATATATCTATAAATTTTATTAAAAAAATATAATATTAATAAATAAATTTAATATTAATATTAAATATATTAATTCCATTTTATATATGTCTTAGAAGTGTCCTATGCCTCAAAAGTGTACTACATTTTAGAAGTGTCCTGGCTGTTTGGAGGCATTATCTTTTACCCAAGGAATTCATCCTCTATTCTGACTATGAAGCTTTGAGATACCTGAATTCACAGAAGAAGTTCAACTTAAGACATGCTAAGTCGGTTGAATTTCTTTAATAGTACACTTTTGTACTTAGGTATAAACCAGGAGTTGAGAATAAGGTGGCAGATGCTTTGAGTCAATGAGTCTCTTTGTTGACTACGATGAGCATTGAGGTTGTTGGGTTTGACAAGCTCAAGGAGACCTATGTTGATTGCCTTGATTTTGTGATTATTTATGCGAGTGTAAGTTCCGAATCGACTTGTTAGTATCCAAATTATCTCATTCAAGATGGATACTTTTTTCGCGATTATCACTTATGTTTGCCCCGGACTTCTGTGAGAGATTTTATGATCTGGGAGTTTCATGTCGGTGGTCTCGCTGGTAGGAATGGCAACGGGGCGGGTTTGGGTCGGGTTTATAAATACCCATACCCGCCCCGCTATATATTATTCATTACCCATACCCGCCCCATACCCGTTTTCGCCCCGCCCCGCTTCTAGGAGGGGAGAAGCCCATCTAACAAGAGCTCAAAAAGACAGATAGATTGCTGCCTCTACTTTTCTTGTCGTCCTACTGTCATTATAGACACCATCTTTATCGTAGACGTGAAGGTCAGCTGGAGATATGTGGCCTTGTTAGAAACATTACTTAACAGTTTCCTTCATTTGTCCCCATCATATTTTTCTCTTGAAGATATGCTTGACTGAGATAATAGATTTGGTGACCCATTTATTGTCACAAATTGCGATAGAAAATTTCGGCATAAGAGGAGAGCAACATCTTGAGCTCTGTAGATGTTCTATTTGAAAGGACCCTCCTATGAATGAAGATTCTTGTCTAGGACCTCCTGGATGGAACGTGACTGACAAGCTTGTTCAGGAAAAGAGTAGTTCCCTTAGGCTTAAAGGCATCAAGCTACCAGCCATGTTTGAGGAGTTGAGAGTAGTAGTGAAGCATATGTTCACCTTCGTTGTGATACAGGATGAGTCTGGATACAATGCCATCTTGGTGTGGTCTACGCTTATTGTTCTAGAATCATAGAAGTGGCAATTGGCAAAGATCCCGTGGCTCATGTTAGAGTTATTTTTTCTTTTATTTGTATTTGGGTTGACAAAATTCCCGTAGCTCACTTTATGTAGCTACCACATCTTGCAAGTGGTGATGTTTCTATTTTCCTTCTGGTATGTAAATTTGTATTGCTAGTGATGGTATTTCTTCTCTTCTTAGTATGTTGATCTGTTTAAATGGATATTGCAACTTTATATTTTTATAATATTAGTAGAGAATTTCAGAGGTAATTGCTTAGTCCTGTAAATTGTATTTAGTTGTTTGAATTAGTTGTTGCATTGTTTAAGTTAATGGTTGTCTCTCTAAGCCTTTAAAATGACTTATCAACTAATTTTATTTGTTGTAAGTGTTATGAGACAATAAAAAAATCATTAAAAAATTTAATAAATAAATAACTATATTTTTTTAACGTGTTTAAGGAGTGTTTTGTCTTTTTTTTTGAAAGGTTACTATATCCTCGTAGTCATATCTTGTTGTTTCCTGTTTTTGTGTTGTGTTTGTGCTTTATAGTTTCTTACACTTCAAGAGAAGATTTTCCTGAGGTCTCCTGCAACTCCTTGGATGGTCCTTGGGAATCTTCTTTGCATTAGTTCATGATACCTGTTATGAAGTATTAGCCGTCACTATCAGCCATTCCTCCACAACTTGTAGATCGTGGACATGTGGCAAATGTGCAATTAACTAACGATGATCATATTAATGACTTCTTAGAGACACCTCAACCAGTCAATTAGGACAATGATGCTTCTCTTCTTTGTAGATACAAAGACCCCATCTTCTCCACATGAGACAGACGTTCACAAGAATACACAAACAGAGAAACACTCATACATGGGCTAACCATCCTTGCTCCCTTCTCCCGTGAACTTCTATGTACTCCCAATGTGCTCAAAAAGTTCTTTGTAATTCGCCTTTGGCGATTTTTTCTCTAATTAGTGGAACTTTCCTTTGGTCTACCTTTGAATGTAAAAGTATCTCTACGAACCACATACATCGGTGTGTTTTGCATCTATGACTTTTTCTTTGTATCTTGTTTTCATCTGTTCCCTATCATTGACCAAGATCCATCTTCTCTAGACTTGACTTCTCTAATGGATTTCTCCGCCAATAATTCTTGTGAAGCTTTTTCATTTACATGGAAAATGATTGGAATTATGTTTGATGAACAAATTAGGTGATTAAATATTTTCAATTGATGTATGTTTATATTTTTCATTTTATCGAGAAATTGATTATACAATATAATGGAAAACGTTCCTGTATTTTGTTTGTTCTTTTGTTATTACACCTGGAAAATATTCCACATATTATTTAGAAAAAGTTCTCTTATAATCTAAAATTTTATAATATTTTTACATTAATCTCTTATTTTAAGGGATGTTTTTGGGCTAAAGAGAAAAAGTACATTATTATGTGTAGGGTGTGAAATTAAATTATTTTAATATTGAAATTTATTTAGAATGTGATAAAAGGTGACTTTTTAATGAAAATATTTAATGTGAAATAAATTCTATTTTTAATGTTGGGATTTGTGTAAGTTGCTAACTAAAATTCTTTGTTGTGTTGGAGTTTGTGTTAGCCGTCAAATAAAGATTAAAAAACTTGTTTGGCTAATTTTAGACTTACATGAGACAAGGGCTAAATGTTATATTGCATTGGACCATTTTCAGTTTTGGTATATTCTTTTGATTTCCACAACTGTACTCTCATTTGCCATTTGCCGTAATTTCTTCCAGGTGATCAAAGTTCCAGGTAGCTTTGAGATCCCAGTTGTTGCACAAAAAGTTGGGAAGTCCGGAGATTACCATGCAATTTTATGCATTGGCGCAGTGGTAAACTTCCTCTGTATCTGACTATTTGTCATTTGTCCATTTTTGCTGCAAAAGTTCCATGTAAACTAAGGACCACCAAGCTAAAACTTTTGTTGTGTTATTGCTGTTTCTGTAGATGAATTACAAGTTCATTCTGGGTGGCTTGGTTGTTGATTTTTTTATGTATTGCCTTTTGAAGTATCATGTATAACCCTCTAAACATTTTGCTGAATTGTGGACTGAACTGATTTAGTCAATTGTAGGTGATAATAGCTGTGCATTTCAGAATTGGATGAGTTCATAGCTTGCAGTCAGCGCTATTCCTACAAGTCCCACTACCACCCTTTTGCTAACTAGTGGAGACGCGACGCCATCGAAACATTAATTTATTTCATGTAAGGTCAACATTCGACATTTGAGATCTCACCACGTGGCGTCAATGTGGATGGAGGATTGATATTAGCGGATTTAGCAGCAGGCGAGATTAGTGGCTGATCAGTTAGATTGGAAATTTTTATTTAAATCAATTTATTGATTTTAATGGAAATCTTTCAAATTTTGGGCCGATTTTATTTGTTTTCTTTTCTTTTAGATGTTCGCATTTGAAAGGTTGTAATTTTCTTTATTTTCATATTTATTTCTGCAATTTGAATTTCGATTATATGCCTATAAAAAAGCATGTACTAGTGTTGTTTGTTCTTAATCCTGAAATGCAATTAATTTAAATTTGAAATATTATATGTTATATCTCGTTGAAGGGAAGGGTTGATGCCTTGAGTGAGAATCCCTAAATACCTTAAAGAAATTTAAGGTATTTCCCAACTCTTTTTATCTATTCCATTGTTCTGGCACATCATAGATTCGGGTCGTTCCTAATAATTTTCCAGCCCTAATCCCTTTCCCCTTTGTTTGGCTTGGGACGATCGACAGCACCTGCCAGCCTCGTGCGCTCCTTCCGCCGGCATCACCGATCGCCTGGCCAACGCTTCGACAACTTCGTCTCCCACAGGCAACTCCATCCCGTCGGCTCGCTTGCTTCGCCGTCACTTGTGCTCGTCGACCAGTCGACTATCTACCCTAACTTCGGTCAGTCGTAGCTGACACCGATTGTCCTCTCACCGCCTTGTTCCGCCTCCTTGATGACATGTGCGCTGCTTGTCGTCAACCGCCATCAGTTGCTTTACCTCCTTTATCGACCGCCTGTCAGCAATGAGCATCGGTCGACCTCCACATCCATCACATCTGCCGCACCCGTTGTCCATAGGCGAACTCATCGATGCTGGCACCATTCTTTGTGCGCGCCAAAGTCAGATCGTCATCGAGGTCCTCATCAAGCTACCCCCTAGATCCAGCCAGGCCTCACTTTCTAGCAGCGAGTGTCCGATGACCTGTTTTGCGTCCATCTCCACCCCTCGCTGTCGACAATTGTCTGTTCTCCTCAATTACTGCCACGTGATTGTGGTGTTGACTATATGACTGATTGGTTGCTTTAACTCATTGTCGTGACTCTGAATCATCTACTTTAGGTAATTCTGAAATCTTACTAATATTTCGAGTATTTTACGAGAACTTGTGTGATGCTTCTCTTTGGGATTGTTTGATTTGCTCATCTGTGCGATCTTAACATTAATGTGTGATTAAATTGCTATTGGGTTATTGTTGATGAGAATACCTATATTACTGCGTACTCTGGTTCTAACTTATTGAATTGGTGTAACCTTAAATTTGTCGGTAAATCTTCTATATCTTATTTGAACTTATTTATGAAATATTTAAAATTGTTCTCACGAAATTGGAGTTTTTTGATTATTACATAATTATCATCAATATTCATTCTCATAAAATTTTATGTTCATCTCCTATTTTATTTACTAATCTCTGTTTAGGATTACATTCGCATATTATCCCGCATCACTAACATTCCTGCATATCAGTCTAAGTGTAAGCCTTTTAGATAGCATGACTACCTAATTCTGATTGATAAGCATGTGATAGGTTTTTTCTAAGTTGTTCTTTCCAGAAAAACACAAATTTCATTGTTATGCTGAGTTGATTAATAGCTTTTGGGAAGAGTTAAATGTCAATGAGTGAGATTTCGCCTCAAAGACTTCTGAAAGAATTTATTGTTGCAATGTTGGTTGCAGTCTAGAACTACTGTGGTGGATTTAATTACTCTATTCATGCATTATAAATTCATGCTGATATAAGAAGTTATTACGCAAATTCAACTCTTTTCCTCTGTGAAGGCATTTATTGAGATTTTCATAAGGAAACTATTTTCCAAATTGATATGGTCTTGAGGATTACTTGTATATTGTCTGACATTTCTTTGGGATTCTATGTAGTCCCACAGATTTTCCCCCTTTTTATGGTATTTATGAATGTTTATTACAGAGGCCAAATGGTCATTTAACTATTAACTCTTCTTTGCCCCAACGGCAATAATATTTTAATTCAAAAGGGCACATGGCCCTGAGAGAACTTTTTTTGTTGAATCTTGCGCATCAACATTCGAGATCAGGCTAGGGTGATCAAGCATCATGAAACAGTCTAATTACGCTGACAATTGATCAAATGTCTTTAGTTTAAATCAACATTGCTTTTCCTCCTTTGTTTTGTAGATAAGAGGTGATACTACCCACTATGAAGCTGTTGCAAATTCAGTAGCGTCAGGGGTGCTTAATGCAGGATTAAGTTCAGGTTTGTTTGTCATTGCTCATTTGTATTTTTTTATATGGATGTTTGAAACTAACTCAACTACTCTTTGATTCCTTCATTTCAATAGATTAATCTTGTTTTTTCAATCATTATGTTGCCTTTATTTATACTTGTTGAATGAATAAACATGGTACTACTATGTCGGCTTAGTCCAAGACTGTTGTGCATGTATTGTCCTTTTTATCCTAGCCTATGAAGCACAGATACTTCTAACAAGGTCCCATGGCGTTGTTGGATGCGTGTCAGACACCGATATGCCATGAAGGCTTCTAGGTTAGACATGCAAAAATTCGTGTCCAAATTTATTTTACATAAAAAAATATATTTGATACTTCTTGACACTCGAGGATACTTTCAAGACACTTCAAGAGAATACTTTATTAAATTTTTTCTTTTCAATCTTGTTTTATCAATGATTTGCTTTATATGCTTGCTTACTCTCTTTTTTTATGATAATTTATTTGTATACTTAAATAAGCATGTTTTTATGCGCCATTATGCTTATGAGAATTATGATGTCTTTCTATTCATCTTATTATTTTTTTACCTAAGATTTATTGTTAAATTAGTTACTTGTATATATTTTGTTATAATATTTTTAATTTAATTCATAATATAATTTTTGGAACTTACAAATTAGCTATTTATGCACAACTTTATATTTGCATAATATTAGTAAATTTCAAAGCAAATTAATTTATCTTTTTAAATTGTATTTTATTATTTGTAACTTATTAATTGCTTTGATTAAATTAATAGGTGTTTATCTCAATGCCTTTAAATAGATTTGTCTATCAGTATTTCAAATATTTATTAAATATATGAAAAAAAATCACCAAAGAAATATTTATTAATTATATTTATTTAACGTGTCCAAGAAATATCGTATCCTATTTTTTGAAAGTTTGTTATATTTTCATATCTGTATCGTGTCACATATCCCACATTGTGTTTGTGCTTCATAGATCCTAGACCAGACCAAGCTTTGCAGTAAATTGCTCTCAAAGGAAACTTCGATCTATCATATTGTATATAGCCCAATAACTCTTTTTATGGTGTGAAATAATTATTCCTTCCCTATGGAATAGACCTTGGCACGGGCTTGTGGGCCTACCTAACCCGGCCCGAACCGACTCCTGAAGTATAGAGATTGGGTAGCAATTCTAGCTTCACCATGCCATGAATGCTTGACTTGAT
This sequence comes from Apostasia ramifera, assembly GCA_019297695.1. Classification (NCBI taxonomy): domain Eukaryota; kingdom Viridiplantae; phylum Streptophyta; class Magnoliopsida; order Asparagales; family Orchidaceae; genus Apostasia; species Apostasia ramifera. The sequence continues at coordinate 43,862 of JAEMOT010000683.1, forward strand.
CAAAATATGGGTTGGATTTGGGAAACACAAAATAGGCCTAGCCCGACCTGACCAATCCCACAAGAACGGTCGCTTTCTTCATCTTCAGATTTTCGACAGGATGGCAGCAGGCAAACACCAACAATGGGATGGTGACACGCTGTTGCTATGCAGAGGAGGGAGTTGCAAGTTGGTAGTGACGCAGTCTAGTGTTGGCCTTCTACCAAGCTTCATCGTTTAACAATGCCGTTAAATGTGGCGCCTCTGCCATCAATTCCACGACATGTGATCTGGCAATTGTCCACATCACCATCTTGCTCGATGAGGAGAATCTTCGAGGCTCCATCGTCGTCGTCTTGGAATCCTTGGTGCATGTGGCATTCCCATCTCCGATTCAAGGTTTACTGCTTTGATCCGGAGAAGGTGAGGGGCTTGATCTCGTTCTCCATGCGGCAAGCTCTGGGACATCCGCTCAAACTTAGCTCACTGCCTATCACTGCCACACTGTAGCACTATCAAAAAAGAAAAAGCATAGCTATTGCAGCTTGCAGTACTATCAATCAAAAAAACACTGGCTGCAACCAGTTTGGGCCACTCTAGCCCGATCTGAACCTGCTTGGGCTGAGTTTGGGCTCAATATTTTGACTCATTATGTGACCTGTGGTGAGTTAATTATATTTAAGTTAATTTTTTGACCTAATTTAACCTGACTCGCACCCAACCCAACCTAACTAATGCCCATGTCTACTCTAGAATCATGTAATATTGCCAAGAATTACAAGTTTTTTGAGCCCAAGACTCCGAGGATCATTCCTCCCCCTGTCATTGGTTGGGTCATTACATATTATTTTTATTCCTTAAAGTTTCCGATAGCTAATAATTTTGTTAAATAACTATAATCCTTGTGAAGCTTTGTGAAAAAATCAAGTGGAAGGATACCCCATTCCCACGAGATACTTCCATAGTAACTAAGTTTACTGACAATCAGTAGCTCTATTAGTATTCCTGTGTTAACATGTGTGACTTCATAAAATTTAAAAGGAAACAAAACATTAACAGTATCATGTAAAAGTTCAGTTGACTGACCTGTTAGCTGAAAGAATTTCGGCAATTGTAGTGGGATGAATCCCCTTCCAACCATACTCCATCAGGTTGGTCATCCCATTGCCTTGCTGTCCTTGTCACCTCCTAGGTGCCTTTACATTTAGCATAGTTAACAGCATGGGTATTAAAGCCTTCTACCAACTATAAAAAGAAACTTGCCATTTTGATTACCTTCAGTTCCACTAGCCCTATAACTAAATTATCAAAGTTAGTTTTTATCCATTTCTAAGGTAGTCAGGGCTGCTACATATTGACAGAGGTAGCCGCCGTCTTTGCAAATGGGAGTAGGGTCAAGCCAAGGGTTCCAAAGAGCTACCCTCTGAAGAACTGTGCGTGTTTTTCAAAATGATGCCCCTCCAGACAGATTCCAGGCCCAAGGATCACCCTGTTTAACTAAAACATTTTCATCTATGCCTCTGTATTTAGCTTTTAGACAGTCCACCTAAAGGGTCAATACTATTTCCAATAAACTAATCTACACGTTGCCTCCTAACGGACCATCCATAATATAGATGCAAAAGAATATTGGCTTATAGACTCATGAGATGGTGCCATGACCTACTCAAAGGAACAATGGTCCACCTCATGAAAAAGAAGAATTATTTCGTGGACTCCCCACGAAATAGTAAGACTGTGTCAAGGCTCCTCGTCAAGACCTTATTGAGGCTTCTATCGGCCTACGATTTATATGTCCAAACCTTCTAAGCTGATTTTATCTGAATTTATCCTTAATTGATGTCACTTCAATTTTCTCGTAGATATACTCATTTCTTATTTTTTTCTTTCGCATTTATCCACTCATCCACCTTAGCATCCTTATTTCTGCAACACTCATATTACTTGTGTGTTTCTGCTTTGTAGGCCGGCATTCAACATAATATGATATTACTGGCTTTATAACTATTTTATAAAATTTACCTTTAAGTCTGATAATTTACCATATATATTTTGAAACAATTTTGAAGGTTAAAACTCGATTTGCGTCACTTACAAGCCAAGTAATATCTGTCTTACCTGTACAGATGGTCCTGATTAGTTTAAATATTAGAGCTTCTTCTTTGGCTTCTATAATCTCCAATATTCACTCTTTAGTTGTCCTTCAAGATTTTTACTTGTGTCATCCAATAAATTCTTCCTTGGATGACTTGGGGTCATATCATCACTCAAGCTTTTTCCTTATGTTTCCTCAAATCACCTATTACACAAACTTGATTAGTATCACAATCCTTGGTTTGTTGTCACGAAACACAATAAAGCCATATGAGCACTTGAGGCCTACAGTACCCATCTTCGAGCCTTTCCTCTTCTATTATTACACCAAGGGAACTGTGGACCAGCACATCATGGAATATGTAAATTGTTATGAACTATATAATTAGCATATTCTTGATAAAACGAGCCATGCTTGAAGGGTTTCCCCCCCCTTTTCTTTACTCGGGACAGGACATATTTGAAGTCTACTTCAATGACTTGATAAGAGTCACTCAAGGATGATGAAATTGTGTTCGATACTACAGCACTTCACGCTTGATGTGTTAATCCCTATTTGCATATGTTGCACAAAGATGCAAACCAGGTCGGTCCATAAAAGATACTTCTGTCACAATGATTGGCTATTTCGACTTGAAAATCTGGATATGTATTAGATGGGAGATCCACAGCAAGATCAACCCATCTGACTTGCCAACAGTTGGAAAATAAACGACTTCCATTGACGCCCACCAGCCAATGCTCCTCCCTTTGGGAAAAATAATGAACTCTAGACTGAAGAATGCTCACTACAACAGGCGATTGACTACAGATTAAAGCGTAGAGACAGTTGCTTGAAGCTGGCTTTTTAACCCCCACAATGATGCAAAAATAAGGTGTTAACCCCTTGGAGCTACTCTCATCTCTGAGATGTTTTTGATACAATTTCTGATTGAGCAATCTGCATATTTTGCAATTGGCTCTCCCAATGTGCTTTATGAGGTACGTTCCTTGACCTTGTCGATCAGCAGGTTTACTAGGGGTCTTCACACCAAAGTTTGATTCTTTTTTGTATTGGCACCTGATGAGGAATAAGAGCTATTTGCTTAAAAGCTGCATTGTTTTAGTGCCTGAAATGGGTGCAACGTTTGCTGAATTACTGCCAAACCTGACATCTCAAGTGCAGAACTCTCCTGATCTCGCTCCAAAACTGTGAAAGGGTTATAGGCTGGATGAAAGCTTCCTTGTTTCCATGAAGGCTGCCTTGTTCCCACGTTAAATCTGCTAAATGCATCCTTTCGTCTCTGTTATTTTATTTTATTTTTTTTAAATCTACCCTAAGGCCATACCATTAAACTAAACAAAAAGTATAAAAGAGTAAATTATCCAACATCCCTTTTGAAGATATTACAAAATTTTATGAGGAGGTGCATGCCTCTCTCAACAAAAGTCATGTAGAGTACCTAGGTATGCCAAATAATCAATTGTAGTATTGATACTTTGTTGTACATTTGACACTTCACAAAAACGAAAGAAATAAGTAGCAAAACTATATGTTCTATCATGGGTCTTGGAGTAAGTGTGTTTCTTGTAGGTCCAACCTACAATGGATAAATACCTTGTCCAATAGAAGGCCCTCTTTCCGATGTGAATTGAAAAGCATAAAGTTGGCCGGTAATGATCTTGAGGGACTCAATAACAGCCCAAACAAGCTTTGTCTCTGCCTAAATTCTAATCCCTCTCGATTGCCAAGACTCTCCTACAACTCTAATCTAATAGCTGATCAATCCTACTCTCCAAGTCCATCCCTTAGAAATATCCACCAACTGGATAGGAGTTCTTTGGCATGCATGTTGAGGTAAGTAGGCTATTTGCTCAACGGGAAGGTAGACATCCGTGAGTCTCCCATGAAGAAAACTAATGTCCCCTCTTCAAGAAGTCATATTACTAGCAACCATTTTCTCCCATACAAATTAGCTTTTACACCCAGGAGTCATGTCTCCTCAAGTAGGTATCTACACCAACCTTTTTTGGCATGCAATTTCTCTTGGCAAATACACTCAGTGCTGCTCATGAATCTAGACACTTGCTTGGCCACTAAGAACTGTTTCCATAGCCATAAATTGTGGATGCTATGCCCCCCTTACTCTTGGGTTTATGTACCTTTTCCCAGGCCATTTAATGCATGGCTTTGGACTTTGTACTTCAAAGAAAATCCCCATTGTTCTTTTCTATATCATCTAGGATGCTGAGTGGTACATAAGTATGTGATAAAGCATAGATTGGCATAGATGTAAGAACGTTATTTATAAACGTTATCATTTCAAATAATGATACCGACTTCCTATGTAGAAATTCTATCTCTAACTTTAGGAATCCTTTCTTGATCACCACAATAGCTGTTAAAAACCTAGGGCTAAGGTTTTTTGCTTGCTTCAGGATTTTTCTCCTCTTGACTTTTGCTTGCTTCAGGATTTTTCCCCTCTTGACTTTTGCTTGCTCTAGGGTTTTTCTTCAATAATGACTTCTCTAATTGCTCTTCCTTTTTTTCACTTACAAGTGCGCGAGTCTCTGTGATGTTCTATCACCTCTCGCATGCAACGTGCATGGTGGTGTAGAATAATATGATTCATGACACATTAGCAAGAAAAAGCTGTCTGATCAAGTTTTGTGATTACAGCCTACTGCTGGCATTGTCTGCCTAATCAATTTTATATTAGTGGAAAAAATTTGAACTTTGTTGCATAACTACTAGTATAAAACAGGTTAGCAGTTAGATTTATAGGTTTGATCAGTAGATAAAATCGAATTTGAAATCATCGGTTTTTACGTAATAAAGGCAAAAACCAAAACTAGCAATGAAAGCGAGACCAGTGACAAAATCTGAACTGTAAGCATTTGTGTGACTGGCGACGTTATCTGGAGCGCCACCAGAACTGGCAATATGGGCTTGCTTTTGTTAGAGGCAAGGCTGGAAAAGACATGACTCGAGGAGCTATGAAAACCTGTGGGACAGGAGGGTGATTAGGGCTCTAATTCCAATTAACATGTGAGGGAAAAAATCATCACCCTGTTTTGGTAGCCATCACTACTTATATTTGTATTGGGGTTAATATACACAAATGACAACTGTCCCTGAACCTATTACATAGTTGCAATCCTATCTTCAACAATACAGACACACGCATGCATATATGCATGCATGTATATTTAGCAACCTTGGATCTAAATTAAGCTTAAATATAATTTAGATATTAATGTTATCTACATATCAATGTTATCTTGATATCTATATTATTTTTAAATTATTGTTTATTTGAATTTTTATCGTTATATTAAAAATAATAGAAAATCAATTCAATTTCACCTACTTTTATCATAATTAAGATGATATATAGATATTATTTTAGAGTGATAATCTTGTAATATTTTATAATGTTTTCTAAATATATCAAACCGAGCAATTAATTTTTCTAAGTAGTATGAACATAACATTACAATTACTTTGAACATAGTGCTCTCCTAGTCCAATTGGGAAGGAGCTTGCCTAAGAATCAGGGGGCCTCAGGTTCGAACCACGTCACCCTAATCTTTCAATTGTAATAGGAAAAATTGTGATGTTCAAGGCAAATTTAGAAAAACACACACACACAAAGACATTGAGCCGAGCACCTCCTAAAATTTTTCTCTATGATATTGCAGGAATTCCATGTGTCTTTGGTGTTCTGACCTGTGATAACATGGAGCAGGTAACTTTCTTTTTATCCCTTATCCTTATTAGTTATCTTTTTCATCTGAACTTGTGCTTTTTTCATTACAAAGAATTCTCAAAGTTATTTTAGTTGCGTTATACTGAAGTTTAATTCTTCATTTGAATCTGCTGCATAACAACACTAAAACTAAGAATAACTTGTTGTAATTCGCCAGAGTTGTTCCAGTCAGACTTCAGCAGTTCCTTTTACAGTTTGCATTGTAATATCTGCCATAACATAATATCTGAGATTAAATCATTAACTCTAGGCTCTGAACCGTGCTGGAGGTAAATCTGGAAATAAGGGTGCCGAAGCTGCTTTAACTGCAGTAAGTTCTCGGTCTTCCTCTTCTTTTCTTCATCTTCACGCCAGCTTCACCATCCCCTGCATGATTCTGTGTAAAGCTTCTCTCTTCTAAACAGATCGAGATGGCTTCATTGTTTGAGCACCACTTGAAGAAATAACTCAAAACAGTATTCATCATCATTTTTTTGGAGCTGACTTGACTCGATAAGAGTTCATTAGATCATTTGCTCCATGGTGCTAGCTTTTTTTAACCTGCATGCAGAATTTTGTAGTACTATGCAATGATTTTATTGGTCTTCTTGAGAACAGGCAGCATTTATTTATCTTTTTTTTTTTTCTGTAGAACTTGAACTTTGATGAGGTAAAAATGCAGAGTTATAGATAAAATGCATGTTGTGTGTTTGCTCTTCTATGTGGTTATATTCGTTTTATCTTTTCAGTTTATGTTGAAATAATGAATGGGAGATCTGTGGGAGAAATTTCAGTAAACTATCTTTTCCTTTTTTTGTTTGTGAACATCAAGTCAAAAAAAAAAAGGGCAAATTGCACGGGAGCTTATGAGGTTAGAATGACGCTGCAAATAGATCTGAGTTTGTGTTTGCGCTGTCATTTTGGTCTCTTAGTTTAAATACCGTTTTTTTGGATGGTCTAATTAGACAGTAACGATTAAATTTGACTGTTAGTCATATTTATATAGACCAAAATGTCCTTATAACTCTTTCGAAATTCTTTAGAATAATATAAAAAATGAGTAAAAAATCTGAGGGTAAAATAGTAAAAAGTCAGCAAATTTCAGACGTGGGACTAAACGGTACCGCAAACACAAATTTGGGGACCTAAATTTAGTTTTTTCAAAACATGGAACTTATTTTCAACAGTAAAGTTCCATTGATAATCACTAAAATATTATTTGATTTGAATAATTTTCAATGAGTCACCTTATTAAGAAATTCACTTTAAACAAGTTATAGAAGTAAACTAAAAAAGTACCACTATTTTGTATAAAGTATCGTCGTATTACGTATCACATATCAATTGATTTGCAATGCTCTTTTTATTGTTAGGGCCGATGTAACAGAAAACAAACGACGAGTCTCTCAAGATTTTCGCAAACTTATTTTAGTTCTAAATGTGTTGCAACTGATTAATGAAGGTAACAATAGCACGAGTCAAATAATTGAAAATTTTGAGAGGCAAATGACTAAAAGAAAACTTGATATCTAGAAAAATGTTAATGCTTTTAAATTAATCATAAATTAAAATATTAATGTATATTAATATTACGTATGTTTTTTGTTATATTATTTAGAAAAAATAATTATTTAGTTTGATGATATTTTTAAATAAATTTTAAAAAATTATGCAAATGTAATTTAAAAGATGACATTTAAATATTATAATATTTAGATAATATGACATAGTATTAGAATAACATCGAACGAAACACCCCCGAAATTAACTCGAAGTTGTTTTCTTAGCTTTAGCTCTATCTAATTGTCGTTGTTTTTATAAACAACTTAAATTTAAAATATAACTACTTAAATTTGAATCACATTCAAACAGTTTTACAAATAAAACACATTGGACTTAAAACATTTAAATGATATTTTTCGCATTTTAAAATTATAAGAAGCTTTTTTTTAAAAAAAAAATTAAACATCTTAAAAGTTTTAAAAAAAAATTGGCTTAAGAAACATTTTTGGTGGATTAGTTTACGTGAAAAAAAATCTACTTTCTCTAAAAAAAACTCTAGTTTTAAATTAGTCATATATTATTATCAAAAAAATTTGAGTCATAATTTTTTATCCTAATTATAGTCATACTTATTGTTAAATAAAAATTATTCAGGTTATTAAAACTTATAAATAATATCAAGTAGTTATATAATTTTAAATTTATTTTAATGTGAATTTTAAAATTGATATTTTATTTTAATCAAATATTATTTTATAAATTCCAATAAAATATATTTTTAAATTAAAATTTTAAAATACAAAATAATAAAATACTTTTCTTTCTTTTCTTTTTTTTTTGCCACTTTTGCGTCCACCACCACAACACTCCTCAGCTTTTTGGTGGCTGCAACTCATAGCTGGTATGAGTATGCTGTGTGGCCAGCACGTGGATGCGATTACGAAAAGCTGTCGTGTGCAGGCTCTCGCGCATGAATAATGCGGGCGCGTTGTTCGTGCTGCTGAACACTTAGCAAGCCTTTTGCGCATAGGTGGTACGCTTATAGAAGTAGCGCGCATCATGCCTGCGTAGCCCCTGAGCACACTAGCACTCACAACTTTCTCAAACTCGTAAGTGACTCGTAGCGACCAGCGGAGGCGACAATCTCGATAGTCATGAAGCAGTGTGGCGAAAACAGGGGAGTGGCAATAGGGAAAAGGGGGAAAATCAGATGATTAATTTTTTTAAAATTTATAAAAATGACTTAATTGAAATAAGATATCAACTTTAGGGACCAGAATGACATTTTTTTTTTGTTTACAAATATTATAACATGCATAAAATTAGGAATGGAACCAGCGCAACAAGAATGCCCCTCTCAAATTCAAATAGCACGAAACCAACGGTATCCAAGCTAATAGTCGGCGAGGCAAACAAAAAGCGATCGCCGGCGATGACGACGACGGGGAAGACGAGATCCACAGCCAGGCGGCGCGTCGCAGGAGTAGCCACAGCCCCCAAATCCCCCGTGGCGATCGAAGACATCGAAGACTTTTCCCCCTCTGAAACCCTAGCCATCCGCTCCTCCCTCCTGAGCTGGTACGACGGCAGCCACCGCGACTTGCCGTGGAGGATGCCGATTACTGCCACCGGCGGAGACCGGAATTCGGAAGACCCGGCAGCGGAGGACCAGCGAGCCTACGCGGTGTGGGTCTCCGAGGTCATGCTCCAGCAAACCCGCGTCCACACCGTCATCGGCTACTTCAATCGCTGGATGGAGAAATGGCCAACCGTCTGCGATCTCTCCACTGCCTCCCTGGAGGTAAAATTTATTTAGGGGAGTTTCATAATCGACTTGATCTTTTCGGTAACCATGATATTTCATCTTGTAAAGGAAGTGAATGAGATGTGGGCGGGGTTGGGCTACTACCGAAGGGCTCGCTTTCTCTTGGAGGTACAGTTTATTCTTTTGCTTTCTTCAAATTCTGGGAGGAAGTTGAGGAACTTGGATTTTGGGTGGAGACGAACAGGGTGCAAAGGTCATTGCTGAAAATGGGGTTTTTCCCAGAAGTTCTTCAGCTCTTCGCAGTGTCCAGGGGATCGGAGATTACACTGCTGGAGCTATTGCTTCCATTGCTTTCAGTGAGGTCTGCATTCAGATATTCGTTGTTCTCTTTTGAATTTTTATTTTTCTCATACAAATTTTCACGCCTAGGAAATTGATTGAGTTCAGGTGGTGCCTGTGGTGGATGGTAATGTGGTGAGGGTGATTACAAGGCTCAAAGCTATCTCTGCAAATCCGAAAGAAAGTCGAACTGTGAAGCTTATATGGTAAAAGCTCCCATGATTGTGGCAATTATACTACATAATTCTGGGTGTTAAAGCTTGGATCCAATCCATGAATTTGGTTCACAGATCAAATTTTGGTCTGATCTCAAATAAATCAACTCAAATCAGACTCAAATGTTTAATGATTCAGGTTCACCAATCTAAACCCAAGTTGATTTTAGTACACATATGCTTTGATTACAACATGGTATGGTATATAAAGACGAGTTACTTCTCTATCATTAATACCAATTTGACTGTGAATTACTATTAAAGTGTCACTAAAGCAAGGAATTTATGTATATCTCCAGCGATGATTGTTCCCGAACTGAAAAGAAACCAATTTTTGGGTTCAGGATTTTTCAACATGAACAAAATGCAAAACTTAAAATAAGTGAATTGAAACTGAAAAGGTTGTGTCTGAGTTTAGTTGGGTTGGTTCTGGGATTTGGTGGGCTGTCAGGTTTAGTTCAACCTTGACACCCCTACTCGACAACTTCTAGGTTTTGCTCAACCTATGCTAATTAGGGTTATAGTTGAAGAAATCATGACTCAAAAAATGTGAGTCAGATTTTGTAATGAATTTTGGTGTAATTTTGAGATCAACAACACAATGTAGCCTTTGTTTTGACTGCTCATTATTTTCTTCTACAGTGTAAGATATTGAAAATAGACTATTTAGAACTCTCAAATCATATATCAATTGGACCTAAAGTTGACTTATGAACTTGAATTGACAACCATTTTCATAATTGTGAAGTTCCATTGTTCCTAAATTCATTGTTATTCTTGCAACTCGTGCTAGTTGTTATACCTTTTTTAACCGATTCTTCCCAATTTGAGCTAATTAAGGTGTTTGTTTTCTGTGCTGCCTTGTAATCTGTATCTTGCATGTTACTAGGAAACTGGCAGGAGAACTAGTTGATCCTTCTAGGCCTGGGGACTTCAATCAGGCAATAATGGAACTGGGGGCAACCTTATGTTCTTCAACAAATCCTAATTGCTTTAAATGTCCAGTTTCAGATCAATGTCTAGCATTTATGCTGTCTAGACAGAGAGATAATGTAAAGGTCACAGATTATCCCACCAAGGTTGCTAAAGCCAAGCAAAGAAATGATTTTGCTGCAGTTTGCATTGTCGAGATAACTGATGGGTTGGATGAGGAGATTTTGAGTGATGAGCATCATTTCCTCTTAATTAAGAGACCAGAAAATGGGTTACTTGCTGGGCTTTGGGAGTTCCCCTCGCTTATACTGGATGAGGCAAGCATGAATCAGAGCATGAGGAGGAAAGAAATGAATAAGTATCTGAGGAGATTATTCAATGTTGACATTGGTGGAAATTGCAAGGTGGTATTGAGACAAGATGTGGGGGAATATGTTCACGTCTTCTCTCACATTAGACTTAAAATGAGTGTTGAATTGTTGGTTTTATCTCTTCATGGTAGGCAGTAACTATTTGAAGTGACTTTTGATTTAGCATTGAGCTCATTCATATCATGATGTAACTTATTCAGGCGGATTCTCTGTATCGAGTGAGGAGGATCAATGCAAATTAACATGGAAGTGTGTCAATGGAGATTCTTTAAGAAAAATGGGTTTGACATCGGGAGTAAGAAAGGTACCCTTTACAAAATAATTTCTCAGTACACAAATGCTATGTATTAAATTTTTAGTAACCAAGTGATTTGAAAGCACACACTTTTACATTACAATCAACAAATGATTCCCAAATTTTCTCTCACGTGCAGTTCAATTTAGCTTTGTAGTATAGATTCAATGCTTCAATCTAATGCTAGAAATAATTTGCTAGATATAGGGCTCTGATACAGTTGTTACTTTCCTGTAACTAATTGGCTTGAAATTTTATTAAGTAATGTCGAGTACAATTCACATTCTATACATGAGAATGTAATACTTTTATTTGTTAAATATGTGGGAAAACTAATAGTTCATATTGAACAATGGCATGTACTTATATCATATTGTGCATTGTTACCACGTGAAAACCACCTTATATAGAAATAAGCTACTATTCACCTCCATTTACTTCTTCTTTAAACATTGTCATGGAAGAATACTTTCATGCTTATCATAGCTTAATCTTTATTCTTCAGCTTTCATTTCTATACGGTAGTGAATTGGGTTGTCAAGGACTCAAAGGGTAAAATATCCACATGATTAGAATAATTGAGATGTGAAATGGACGAGTGGTCAATATATAGTTGATTTTGTTATAAATTATTTATTTTGGATAGTGTGTTTTCAGTTCCTTTAGAGGATAAGATTGGGGGAGGGAAATTTTAAAGTGACATTTACATTCATGCTACATAAATTTTAGTATATTACACTGCATATATTTTTTCACAAAAGTTACATTATGTGGACATTATCTTTGGAAAAGAGAATGTGTATGGTGTAATATAGTAAGATTTGTATGACATATGTATAAAATTTTTAATTTTAAATGATTAGATCATATGTAATTTCAACGTGTGAAAAAACCTAAATATAAATGTGAAATCCTAGTCAATATCACAATAAATGATAACCTTTGATATGATGTTTTTGATTTAAGATTTGTAAAGGATTTTAAATATTTTATTTTATTTAAGGATGTGTGTAGGATATAAAAGTTTATTTATTTTGATATTTGTGTAGAATGTGAAATAAAGTTAGTTTTATTATTGAAGTTTATGTAGAATTTGAAATATTGTTAGTTTAATGTTGAATTTTAAGGTTAAATTTAGCCAAATTTAAAGTTAACATAAGAAAACAAAAAGCTCCAATATGACTAAGAGAGAAGGGGAAGACCAAACATGAACTGAGGTATTGCCATTATTGACGTAAAATTTCGCTAAACAAATCAGACAGTACGAATAAATAAAGAAAATAAGAGAACATAAGAAAATGAAGACACTATGTACATGGAAATCGGGTCATTTGGAAAACCTTGATTTTATTTTGTCGGTTTTAAGCATCCATTGTAATGTATTGGGAGTACAAGCTTAGGTGGAAAAAATGCAAAGGGAGAGGACAATCTTTGAGAAGGAGATGGAAACCTTAAGTTTAAGAGTTCTTGTCAAAAGTTGTCTAGCAAGGAGATCATCAGAAGTCAGGTTGGAGCTCAAAAAGGAGGGTTTGGATGACTGTAAGTCTAGGATCCTTTGTGCTTTATTTCTTTTTCTATTTGTATCCCTCATTCCTCATGACTGCCTTTAACAACTGCCACCCAACACCTGAATTGAATACTATGTTAGGTAGTCTTCCAAATGATTTAACTTATTTAAGCGGCATGCATGATATTGTTATTAAAACTTGCTCGATCTTGCGTGGATACACAATTTTGTCATACGACTTGACAATTGGGCTTCCTAATGGAATTGACTCATGATGTAGATGCTTTTGGAACTTTGTTTCTTGATTCTTGTTGTTCGACAATAGCTATTTGTCTCCAACTTTTGATTTCTTGTTTTGTCTCTTGCCATCTAATCTCTCCACATGTGCAGTGTACATCTGTGCTCGGATCTTGGTTCCTTTTCTAAAATATAGCGTGCATTGATGCATGTGTTTAGCTTTTTATCTAGAAATACTTTGCCCATTGCTACAAGTCTGGGCTTCTTTTTTTTTTTTTTGATAGCATACATGTCAAGGCTTCTTGCTTATAAACAAAAATGGGCAAGTGGGATGATGCCCACCCCATTGGGAAGATGTCGGGCTTTAGTAAGAAGTGTGCCTTTGACTTGAACTAATCAAAGTCGAAAAGAAGGCCCTAAGGAGTTTCTTCGGTCTAGGATAAGGTTGTTCGAGTGGAGGCTGACAAAGAAAGATAATACTCCTACTACAATATCTTTGGCGACTGGCGACAAGCCTATCTTTTTTGGGAAACGCTTGGTCTAGAGGTTAGGAATTGGAAGACGTTTGTGTTGGGTCCTTCGACTGGTGCTAAGGAGACAATGGGTAAATAAGCTGTCGATTCCTCAGTCAAATGCGCGTTTGAGAGTCACTCCTCTAGTTCTTGATCTTGACGTTGTGGGCATGGCTCCACTAGGAAATCCTCCTAGTTCCATTGGGCTGAACATTGTCTAGGTTTCTTGAAAGATGGAGAATGTTTGTTTTTTTGGTGTTTCCGACTTTTTCATCTTGGACTCTTGCATTCTTTATGGCGTTGACGTCTTCAAGGGGGATCGTTTCTCGGCTCTAGCTCTTTGCTTTGTCAATGTCTTTGGCATGTTCTCTATAATGTAGCCATATAAATCACTAGGAAAGAGGCTGTTGAGGCATACCTATGTCAATGGTGTTCTTCATTTCAATGTTCAGCTTCAAGGACAGTTGATTCTCGCAATAACTTATTGGGCCCTTGCTTGATTTACCACATCTCGTGGATTGTTCGAGTAGACTTAGAAGTGGAGAATCTAGCTTGAATTGCTGGGTGAAGTGCTCAAAGTTACCGATGGAGCTTGGCTAGATTTTGTCGAGCCAATTGGGTGCTTACTTAGTTAAGGTATTGCTGAAGAGCTTGCATTTGCATACATCAGAAATGGACTCACATGTGCTGAGAGTATTTTCGAAATGCTTGACATAATACGTGGGATCTGTCTACCAGTTATTGCATTGAACTTGGGGGGCCTTGAAGTCTAATAGTACTGCAATGGGATACCCGAAGTGAAGGGCTAAGAGTTCATTGGATTAGTTTTGAGGGTAGACTTCCCAGTGACTCATCCCTCCTAGTAAACTTGCTGGTTTCTTGAAGGTCAATTTCTTCAGTAGGTGGTGGGGGTCATGTCGCCATCATCGTTTGGTCTCAGAGGTGGATTATTTGCTTGTGTTGTTATTGGATGAGGATCAACTCGTGGCCACTTTAGTAGAGTTGTACTATTTTCATGGAGGCACTCATAGTTTGGGTGGTCATTTACACTATGGGTGTGGGAGATGGGCAATAGTGAAGTAGTACTTGATTGGCTTTGATCAAATGGCGAAGAGATTGGGCTTGGAAGGGTTGGATGGTAGAGTGGTAGGAGCACTATTTGGCTTGTCAGCCATGAAGTTTACTATGAGCTGGAAGTTAGGCTGAAGGGCTGTTGTAGTATGGTTTTGATTTTGCGTGGGAGCTCAAATTTGTTGATATAAAATATTGCCGAGCAAACCAGATAGTATAAATAAGGAAAGAGAAGATAAACAATAAAATAGACACTAGGTTTCTACTTAGAAACTGGTTCGATCAAGGAAAATTACGATGTCATTTTGGCAATTTTAACAAAAGAATGATGTACATGGAGTACAAGCCTATGTGGAAAAAGTACAATGAGAAAGGACAAGCTTTGAAAAAGAGATGGATCCTTAAGTTGAAAGGTCCTTTTGATGGCTACTTGGTGAGAAGACCATTGAAGCGAGGCTGGAGCTCAGAGAGAACAGTTTGGATTACTTCAGGTTTGGTTTCCTTTGCTCTCCATCTCTTCCTCTATTTGTGTCATTCGATCTTCATGATTGCCTCTGATAACTGCTACTAACGCTTGAATTGAATATCATTTCAAGCAGCCTGTTGATCTTTATTGGGACGCTCTTGATTTTGCGTGGATACATAATTTTGTCACACAACTCGACCATTGAGCTTCCTAGTAAGCTCAAGTTGTGTTGCAGAAACTTTTTCAACTCTACTTCCTGATTCCTGTTGTTCGACAAAGGCTATTCGTCAGCATCGCATGGCTCATTGTGTTGTCTCTTGCTATCTGTTCTCTCCACATGTATGCCAGAGTCCGTGCTCAGATCTTGAGCAGCAACCCATATAGTCGACCCTTGTTAGACACGATCTTAATTCATTTGTATTCACTAAGATTTTCTTTTGAAATAGAGCTGAATGAAGAAGAGCAATCTCTAAGATTTGTTGCAGATGCTGTTGTTGTTGTTGTTTTCTCCGTTAGAGATATTTATGGTTTATTTCTTTTTTCTTTTATTCATGAGCATTGCTGGTGCTTCTAAACATAGGTATACAACATGGCACTGAGATTTAAGAAGCAGCTTACTCATATACCCAAGCAAATCCCGAAAAAGAAAGCAAAACGAACAACAGGGTGAATACTTCGCACAATGACTACGCTGCCCTTTAGTTCTTCTGTATGCCTCAGTTTTGTAAGTATTTTATAATTCTGTACGCCCAAATCAAATTACTTCTCTCTCATGAAGTGTTCAAGCTTTTCTTTAGACTGTTGGTTTATTTCAATAGCCTTAATTGAAGATAAATTGACCAACATTACTTGCTTGCTGCAATGCTCCAGCAAGATCAGACATAGCTTCAATAGTACCTGGCATTTAAGTGAGTGTTTGGGTGGAAAATCGAAACAAAGAATTAAGAAAAGATTAATGGAGTTACAAAATTAATCGAGGAGGGAAAGTTGGTTTTCCTTAGGCCGGTCCCTTCAAGAGGGGGGATGGATGAAGGCAATCTATGGCAAACTGAGGGACGATGTTGGGATGAGCTAGTCGAACAAGGTGGATGTTGTCGCTAAATCGGAGGTAAACATTGTTCGGCTAGCTTCCGCGAAACCCCATTTTTCTTCTTTTTTTTTCCCCTTTTTTCAAAGAACCCCTTCCTCATCATAAATAAAGCTATTTATAGTGAGAATAGGGTAGATGGGATTAGTTAGCGTAGGCAGGCTTCATTAATGAGGGAACAACAAGGCAACGTGCTGATGGCCAGACCTGTTCATGCCGCCCGGTAGCTCAAACATTAATGGCAGCCGCTTCCTCCTTGTCCCTATAGGGGGCTGTCACGCCATATAGTGGATGTAACGTAACAGATAGTATAATTGCAGGGCTGTGGTTCGACCCGGCCGTTTGACTAGCTCCACGCTTGTTCGACTAGGCCCAATCCGAGCAGGTCACCGGGTTATTTGGGAACTTGTGTTCGAGTGGCCGTGCTTCGGAGATCGATTCAACCCATCCATGTATCACGATCAGATGACGCGATGATTTTTTCCTTTAACAGTAAGCATATAAGAAGAACAACAACAACGGAGTGGTTTTTGGAGGGTATAATTACTTCTTTTGTTACATTATTGTTATGATTTACAATGCAATTATTTTACCAAATATTTTTTTTGAAGGAAAATCAATTGTGTTGTGCATTAAAGCAAAAAACTTTGTCAAACAGGATAGTTGGGATCGATAAGATAGATTTTCTTCTCCATTTAGCTCTATTAAAGCATGTTTATGTGAGCATCATGATGATTATTTTGCTATGAAGCTTTCCCACACTGTTTTGATGCAAAATCTCCAGAACAAGAGAGAAAAGGGTGGCTTTCTTCACTTAATGAGGAGGTGCATGCTTAGTCCTGCTTCATTAAAGCTTTGCCCGGGAGCTAAAATGCATGGCTTGTTAGCTACTACAAGGCCTTGAGTTAGGTAATTTATCTCTTTTTTTTTCAGATTTATATGACTTAAATTATGTATTTTACTATAAAAACAAAATATTATTTATATCACACTTAATATTTTAAAAAAATTATAAATTAAATTACTAATTTAATATTGTGCATGAGTCTATAATATAAGCTTTTATTTCTCTGGGTTGAACTTAAAATGAATTTTATATATAATTAATTTACGAAATAATTAATGTTTAGAGTATAATGTTAAAGCTTAAAGTTTAGAAATTTTGATTTAGTTTTTAGTATTGAGATAATTTAGGGTATAAAAATTAATATTGTTTATTATAATTTATGATTTTAGGGCTCATAATTTGGAATATAGTACGATTTTATTTAAAATAGTATAAAATATATAATTTTATAAGATTTCAATGTGATATATTTAATATTTTATTTTTGATAGTAAAATTAATTCATCCAGAAATTTGATCCAAAAGGCTAATATAATTTGATTTTTTGTTAAATCGGTTAGATCAAATTAAAAAAGTCAAATCAAGCTCAAATAATTTGTAAGTTTCAATTTTTTTTAAAAAAAATTATTATCATAATTTTTCAGAGGAAAAGAAGTAAAAAAAATTATTATCATAATTTTTCAGAGGAAAAGAAGTTGCTTGGGTACCCATAGTCTCAAGTTCATACTATGCTACTACCATAACCTTTCATATTCGAGAATTTTCATGTTAGTCGTATTAAATTACTATAATGATTTATGATTTTCTTCGTAATAGTTAGGTTCTGTTTGGTAAAGAAATGAGTTTGATCTTATTATAAAAGTAGTGAGTTTGTTTTTAAAAATATGTATGATGGAAAAAAAGTTAGTAATATTAAAAATTATATATGATGTGAAATAAAATTGATTAATGTATTAAAAATGATGTAAGATGTGAAATAAAATAGATTTTTTAATGGTGAAAGTTGTATAAAATGTGATAAAAATTAGTTTAATGTTATTTTTTAGAGATAATTACCTACATTCCACACAATTTGGTTTTATTTATGCCTTACTCATCCATTCTTAGTTAATTACGTTATGCACACTCAAAATATTATAAAATTTTACATATACATATTTTAACTTATATCTATTATAATGAGTAATAATTTTTCAATAATTAAATTATAGTTAGATTACAAAAAATTTGGGTTATTCATCATATTATTTTAAGGATATTTAAATATATTTTGAGTAAAAATCTTAAGATCTTAATGTTTAGGTGGCGACAAAGGAAGGAGACATTCGCGACGTGAATTGATTTTAGGACAAATCAACGCTTTAGTGTGGTATTGAGGAAGAGAAAAAATATATATCATTAAGAGTAAAAATATAATTTTAATGATTTACTAATAGAATATTTTTTTTTTCAAATAGATTTTGATTAAGTTTTAACTCAAATGTGTGTATGTAAGATTTTATAATGTTTTGAGTGTGCATAGTGTAATCAACTAAGAATGGATGAGTAAGGCATAAATAAAAGTAAATTGTGTGGCATGTAGGTAATTATTCTTATTTTTTATTTTTTTTATAATGGAAGAATTATTTTAGTTTTTTTGTTGTTAAGGAAAAAAATTATCACGTCATCTAACCATGACATATAGACAGTTTTGACTTAATCTCTAAGTTGGGCCACTCGAACCAGTACTCTCAAACAAGTCTGAGTGATCCGCTTGAGTTGGAGTTCATTGATCGAACAGTGCAAGTCCAATCGAATAATGGGGCCAAATAGATAACTAGCTAGTAAGTTTTTGTCTTATCATTGCCTCATCCTATAATACGATAGTCTCCTAGGAATAAAAGGGAAGTATCTGTCATTAATGCTTAAGTTATCGGGCAGTGTTGCAATTGGATTCGCGCCTTTTCATCCGGGCCATCCACGTGGTTGCCCACGTGGTCTCCACATGAGCAAGGTATCCGAGCCGAACAGGAGAGGTATCATCCCGAACAGATCAGCCGCCGAAAGGTTAACATCCCGAAGAACATGGACCCGACGTGACATCTGACCGTTGGGAGATTGTACTTCTCTAAGGGAGGCGCGATTTTCCTGCCGACGGGCTGTACCCGCTGACACACCGTACAGGAGTCACATACTAGCCATCCGCAGGCATTAATTGAGCTGTTACTAGGACAGTAGATTATTCGGCTGAAAATGACTAGACAGAACAGGCGGAGGGTATATATACTCCCTGTACACAGCGTTTAGAGGGGACCAAAAAAAAAAACCTTTTTGAGTACTCTTTAACCCAAGCAAAGACATTTCTAGTAACATTTTCAAGCCTCCTCGAAAAGGAGCCGTGGTTTTTCTGCCAGTCGGTTTTCCACGTAAAAACTCGTTGATTGTTTTCCGTCATAACAATTTGGTGCCCTCACGCAGGATCAAACCTGATACCTACATCCATGGAGCACGCTCACGACGAAAACGCTCCTCCACCACCTGGCGAACAGCAGGCGACACGCCTACCCCAGGACGATGCAACCAGGGACGACCAACAGCTCCAGACGCTGACAAACACGGTCGCCACCCTCACCCGTACCATGAACACTTTCCTCGCTAACCTACCAGCCCTCCTTCAGCAGCAGAGACCCCTCCCCTTAGCTCTGCCCCTCGAAGGCCCGCTCCAACAACCAGGCGCGGAACGCGTCGAACTGCCAACCGAGGAAACTAGCACCCACGCAGCCGCCGAAAGCCGGCCCGAGGTGTATCCCCCGGCTCCC
>JAEMOT010000683.1:69767-112423 GCA_019297695.1 Apostasia ramifera
AAGCTGCATAGGAACGATGCCGAAGTAGTTGAGAACGTTCACGAACTCAGGCTGGAAGGGAAGGAACAGCCCTCCGCGCAGGTGATGGAGGCACACTGCTACTTTCCCCTCCGGCGGTCTCATAAAGTTCCCCGACTCTGACGGGTGTTCCAGACCGACTTTCGGATCCGCCCCCCATACCTGCAACACCTCTCTCTCAAAAGTATGCTGCGGTAAGATACACAGCTCACCCCGAAGAGCGTGGTAGTCGGCCCACATATCCTTCGCTCTGCTGCGTGACTTCTTAACCATTGTCTTAAACCTAAAAGGACTAGCAAAAGAAACGAATAAAGTGACCTCACAAATCCCACCTTTTTCTTATATATGGTCCTTAGAACCGACGCTCCCGATCCCCGAGGACTGACACTTAGCCGCCAAAATTTCAAATTTCGAGGTTTTGGGCGCGAAAGTTTTCATCTTTTCTCAAATAAACATCAGAGTGATGTAAAAAGACAAAGTGCATATCACGAACTACCCATTTAAAAATAAACTTTTACATAGCCAAAAAAAAAAAAAAAGAGAGAAAAGAAAGAGCTACATAGAAAATCCCGGCTCTGACTCTGCAAGCAGATCCCGAACAGACCGGTAAAACTCTTTTCGGTGACGATTTTCCTCTTCCAGCTCTTCGATCCGGGACATCAACATTCCCCTCTCTCTCATCAGCTCCTCAACTTGGGCAGTCACCACCTCCAGGTCGTTTTCAAGACGACCGCATTTCGACTCCAAAACAACAATCGTCTTCTCCGCCTCAGACGGCTCCAGTCTCCGAAGAAGAGAAAGAATTTCCTCCATTTTTTGTTCGGAAGTCATCGCTTTCTGTTCGAGGACTTTCGCCTGATCCCTGCTCGCCACATACTCCTTGATCTTGTCAAGGTGAGAACAGACGTTTCGCGCGAAATACTGCGCAGTCGAGCTGACAGATCCTGGGCCTCCCTGACCCGACGAAGGTCCCGGACTGACAGAAGAGCCCGAAGAGGAAGTCACAGGGGCTATGCTAGCCTGCTCCACTGAAGCCGTCCCTTGAACCACCAGAGACAGTGCAGAGGGCAAGTTCCCCGTACTTTCCTTAACTGGCTGCACTTCGTCATCAGCCACTGTGATTGCACCCACCACCGAAGGAGCTGTTCGCATATCACCCGCTGAAGACCTTGATGTCATATGTGCACCTTCCTCTGAGCTCGAAAGACGGATCCTCGGTTTCTTCGACACCTCTTCACGAATAACTGGGCGTCTTGTATCGGCTTGGCTTGGCTTACGGCTTCCTAGGTTGTCAGCTATTTCTGAGAAGAGGTTCATCACGCCAGTCTCTCCTCTGGTTAGCAAAAGACCAGGTCTACGTTTCAAAAATACTTATAGATCACTGTGGTACACGTGGCAATCGGGCACGCACATCAATGCACTTCATGACTATCGGGGGGACATGTTGCAATTGGATTCGCGCTTTTTCATCCGGGCCGTCCACGTGGTTGCCCACGTGGTCTCCACATGAGCAAGGTATCCGAGCCGAACAGGAGAGGTATCATCCCGAACAGATCAACCGCCGAAAGGTTAACATCCCGAAGAACATGGACCCGACGTGACATCTGACCGTTGGGAGATTGTACTTCTCTGAGGGAGGCGCAGTTTTCCTGCCGACGGGCTGTACCCGCTGACACACCGTACAGGAGTCACATACTAGCCATCCGCAGGCATTAATTGAGCTGTTACTAGGACAGTAGATTATTCGGCTGAAAATGACTAGACAGAATAGGCTGAGGGTATATATGCTTCCTGTACACAGCCTTTAGAGGGGACCCAAAAAAAAAAAAACCTTTTTGAGTACTCTGTAACCCAAGCAAAGACATTTCTAGTAACATTTTCAAGCCTCCTCGAAAAGGAGCTGTGGTTTTTTCGCCAGTCGGTTTTCCATGTAAAAACTCGTTGATTGTTTCCCGTCATAACAGGCACGTAAGCGGGTCTTATTATTACACGCTGCCTACCTGTTGCCTCATTATCGAGGGCCATCTAATTCACTTTCAAACATGATCCCCTGCCCCAAGGGAAAAAACAGAGCACGGTGAAAAAAAAAAAAAAAAAACACTTCGTGAGCTCGTCACCCAGAAAGAGCTGCAGTTGAACATCGCCGCACTTATCTCTGCTTTCCATCTTCGTCCTCTTTACAGCCTCCTTTCTTTCTTCTATAGCTCTCGCCGCTGCCGTTTGTGGCCAACAGCTCTTCTCTTCTTCTTTTTCCTCTCCCGGCAGGAATCGAAGCAGGAGGCGCCCGGCAGACCTCTCTGCTTCAAGAATCAATGGCTTGAAGGGAATCAGCGGAAGCCTCCCTTCCTCGATCTTTCTCCGGAGCCGCAGCCTCCCCCCCTCCTCGCAGCGTCGTGAGCGGAGGCGGAGCGGGAGCCCGCGGCGGCGAGATCGTCTTCCTGTCTGTAGCGGTCTCCGTCTCGTAAACATTGCACAACGCGCCATTCTCGCATCCCAGAGTTTCTGTGCAGAGCTCTAGACTCGTAGCCGGAGAAACAGAGTATGGGTCTGGAAAAACAGAGGCCCAACCGTGTCCTCTGCTTCCTGGAAAAAACAGAGCTCCGCCAGTCCAAACTATTGATTTGGGGATTCGTAAGTGCCGGATTCGCTTGCTCTGGCTCCAGGAGGCACGACTGCAGACCATCGCGATCCAATGAGGACAACGTGGACGGCATTGCCGCGGAGCTTAAGAATCAAGAAACAGCACTATCAATTAGAGGAAGAAGAAGGACATGAAGTGGGTTAACGGATCCGCGGAAGCACGAGAAGAGTAAGAAACTGAGTCGTTTATAGAGGGGACGGCAAAGCCAGAGGAGAGAGAAAACATGCTATTTGCTTATGGCCGCTGGTGCGAAATTCCCGAGAGAGAGAGAGAGAGAGAGAGAGCACGTTGCCTATTTTACCTGAAAAAAAATACAATTATATATAAAAATTAAGAAAATATATGTCTAAAAAATAAAATGCTATATTTGGAAACTATATGAATACTATAATTTTAGTAATAAATCATCCGTTACATGGGCAGATAGATATCTTTAATAAAACACATTTAAATTGCTCTCGTTCTGTTTGGTTGGAGGCTATTTTGATCATGATCATGACTAAAATAATTTTTAATAATTTTATTTTTAAAAAAAATTATTTTTTATCCACAATACATAGAATTACATACATACTCCTTAAATCATCTTGAATTACATATTAAACTCTTTATTTTTTAATTTTACAATTTAACCTCCTAAATCATCCAAAAATAACATATTTAGGTCTTTCTCAAGATTTTCGAAGTATGTTTTTTGTTGATTTATAATTATTTGGATATTTATTATCAATAATATATATATACAAATATTAAAAATATATTTACAAATATATGTATTCTATTAGTTTTTATTTTTGGATGATTTAGGGGGTTAAGTTGTAAAATTAAAAAATAAAGAATTTAATATGTAATTTAAGATGATTTAAGGGGTATGTATGTATATAAAATATTTATTTTTTATTATATTTTACATAATTTTTAACACATTATACTCAATTTATTAATTTTATTTTTAAATAAAATTATTAGAGGTCATTTTAGTCTTTGTCTGACTACCAGCCAAACAGAGCTTTGCAAGGGTCTTCAGACTTTGCAGATATAGCTGCGTTGTGATAGTTTTGGATCAGCTTAAGTCGAGACCGATCTAAAAATGTTAATGAATTTTGATTATAGTTTTGGTTGAGTTAAATTGTGACAGTTATCATTAATAAATTTAATTTTAAATTTACATATTTTAAATAAATTGTAGAAATAATTGAAACTGGTGATTGTAAATTAATTAACTGCTGGATAAATGGCTCGATATTTGATTTGATAAAATCTTATTCATGTTAAGTTTGTTAATATTAATGAATTGATATGAATATAATTTTAAAAGCTCGATTTATAAATGAATAAGTTTGATATACTAGTATCTAGTTTGTTAATGTTCATAAAGTAACTCACATCAAGCTCATGAATATGCTCGATTATGAGGATTATACTCTTCACGTGGTAAATTGCTGAAGGAGAGCGAAGACTTGAAGATAACAGAAGTGTGAAAAAGTTATTGCGTGCAATGAGCGAACTGTTGACGCCATTTACACGGCCCCACATGGAGTGAGCGGCCCAGCTATGCGCAGAACACCGTCAATGGTATTAACTTGCGTTTAGTAGGATGAATCGTCCGATCGGTCGACTAGACCTTTTGGTTGGCTCGACCGAACCGTTTGGTTTGCTGACCAGACGGTCTGTTCGGTCACAAAAAGATAAATATTAAAAGTAAGTATAATTTAAAATTAGGTAGGTGTCAATTAGAAAAGATGTGAGTGCATATAATACTTATTATTTTGCACGTATACAATACCTAATTTTAAATTATATTTATTTTTTTGACATATGCATATTTTTAATATTTACTTTTCTGGTGGCCAAACGGATGGTCCAGCTGGCCAACAAGATAATCCAATTGATGGACCAAATGATTTGTTTGGCCGACCAAACTGTCCGATCAACCAATCGGATGATCCATTCTGCTAAACACGAGTTAATGCCGTTGACAGCATTCTGCACTTAGCGGACCCACTCAATCTGCATAGCGCTGGATGAATGACGAGCATATTACTGATGTAGATTGCTCGCTGCATGCAATAATGCCTCAGAAGTATTGGAGGAACATACAAAAGCCTTTTGAAAGTTCCGTCTCTACTATTGATATTGAGTATGACACTTCAATTACAATTTTAAGGGGGCGTTTGGTTTAGTGTTATCTCAATGTTATGTTATGTTATCTTTAGAAAGTAATTGTTTGGTTTAATGACATCTTTAAATAACATTATAATTAATTACAAAAATGCCATTACATGGTAACATCAAGATTGCACCCCAAATCGGGCGACATCTCAAGATAACACTATCAATTTGTTATTATAATGTCAATAATTTCCAACTAAACAAAAATAATTTAGATAGTATTGATATTTTCTAATATCATAACATTGAACCAAACAAATATCCATTGATGAATAACAATGACATTTAGATAATATGATATTTAAATAATATTGACATTGAGATAACACTGAACCAAACGCCCCCTAAATGTAATCTGTATTAAGGCACTCACGGGAGGAATCGAATGATAAAACAAATATTGAAAAAAGTGGCGTAGATGGAGAAAGTGAAGAAGACGAAACTCTCAACTTGGTTCAAGATTCTCCTGAGTTTGATGAGTTTGAGTTACGCGCACCCATTATTAATGAATTGTGCAAGCGAAGCATCTTATTACTACATGTGACGTTATTAGCGACTTATAAAACAAACTTCTAAAATAATCACTACAAATCACACTAAAAACTATCTTAGAGAAATAATATTTCGAACAAGCAATAAGTACACACACCCAAAGTCGATAGTGGCTTATACTTTATTCGTATACAAATGCGAAAGACGAGAAAGACATGCAAATTTCATATTATAAACTATTATCCTCTAAAAAGCAAAAAATCTACGTAGTTCACTTCTTTTTGAAAATTATCTTTTTTAAAGTCGATAATCTTCTTCTTTTAATTCTATAAGAAAACATCTTTATACCTTAGTAGCACCATTGTTTTCTCTATTATAATACATAAATATGTTCATAGTTAATCTTAAATTCAATAAATTATGTTTCTTTCTAGACTTAAATCAGAAAATAAATAATATTAAATTAATTCCAACACAATGAATTCATTGAATATGGAGTCTCAAAAAAATTCGCAAGCTCTCTATAGGTCAAGCAATAAACAGAGCATGGTGAAACAGGGGAGCCGAGTAAAACCACATCATTATCGATTCGAAGCCGGAGTCTCGTTAAAATGAGAAAAGATCGCAGTCGAGCATGGCGGCGGCGCTCATCTTTGTTCTCCCTTGCTTCCCGCCCTCGTCTTCTCTGGGAAAAAATCGAAGCACGAGGCGTCCGCCGTACCTCTCTGCTTCAAGAATCAATGGCTTGAAGGGAATCAACAGAAACCTCCCTTCTTCCCTCATTCTCCGGAGCCGGAGCCTCCCCGCTCCCCGTAGCGTCATCAGGGGCGGAGGGAACACCGCCTCCTTTCTGTCCGGTGGCCGCCGCTGTGAAGTCTCCTTCCTGTCTGTATCACCCTCCATCTCGTAATCAGAGCACAGCGCGCCATTCTCGCATCCCAGAGTTTCCGTGCAGAGCTCTAGACTCGTCGGCGGAGAAACAGAGTACGGGTCTGAAAAGGCAGGGGCCCAGCCATGTCCGCTGTCTCCATTTATCTTAAAAGCAGAGTATGGGTACTTTAAAACAGAGCTCCGGCAGTCCCACCGGTTGATTCGGGAACTTATCAGTGCCGGATTCGCTTGCCATGTCTCCAGGCTCGCACGCAGGCCTTCGCGATCCAATGACGGCGACACGGACGGCATTGCTCAAGAGCTTCAGAATCAAGAAACAGAGTAGGGTTCAGAGGACGAAGAAGAAGAAAAAGAAGATGAAGAAGAAGATAGAGTTAACATCGCCACGGTCGATGGAGAAGGCGATGAAACCGAGTCGTTCATATAGCGGCGCGGAAGGCGGAGGAGAGAGAAAACGAGCGTCTTCTCTGTTTGGTTATTGGCTGCTTCTCGCCAGCGCGAAATTTCCTTTGCAGAGAGGAGAGAGAGACAGAGAGAGGATCTTTTGCTGCGATCTCGCAGTACAGGCTAAGATCACATTGCTTGCCTATTTTCCTAATAAAAAAAATATTATATATATTTGGATATGTAAAAAAAAAAATAATAAATAACTACATGTTATATAATTTAATTTTATTTATACTTTACTCATCTATTCTTAGTTAATTATACTATACATACTCAAAATATTATAAAATTTTACATACACATATTTTAACTTATTTTTATTATAATGAGTAATCATAATTTTTTTCAATAACCTAACTATAGTTAGATTATAAAAAATCTGAGCCATTCATCATATTATTTTAAAGATATTTAAATATATTTTCAATGAAAATCTTAAAATCTTAATGTTTAGGTGGCGGCAAAGGAAGGAGATGTCCGTGATGTGAATTAATTTTAGGACAAATCAGCGCTTTAGTGTGGTAATGAGGAAAAAAAAAATATGTACTATTAAGAGTAAAAATATAATTTTAATGATTTACTAACAGAATAATTTTTTTCAAATAGATTTTGATTAAGTTTTAACTCAAATGTGTGTATATAAGATTTTGTAATGTTTTAAGTATGCATAGTATAATTAATTAAGAATGAATGGGTAAGATATAAATAAAACTAAATTGTGTGGGATGTAGGTAATTATCCCAAATAAAAAAAACCCCTCCATCACTCAAAATATTTACATATTATTTATATATAATTTAAATATTAGATGAAATGTATTTAATATTCAATTCTTTTTATAAAAGTTAATGTTCAAAAATTTAAATTACATATAAATACCTCAATAAAATTATATATACATACAAATTTAAAAAATGTTATATTAGAAAACTATATGAATCCTATAATTATAACATTCCTTTATTCTAATAATTTTTGGGAATAAGTATTTAGGCTCTATTTTACGCGAGAAATAAAATCAGGATCAAAATAATGCTAATTTTTTAAATAATAATAATAATAATAAATAAATATTTTTAATTATTCTATATAAATTTTAATATGAAAAAATATTAATTTTATTTTATGTTTCAGATCAAAATACTCGAATTTATTTATGTATGAACGGTAAAGTTTTTCCTCCAATAAGAAATGTAAAAAATTAAAATTTATTTTGAATGCTTTTCTCAGGTTATGATTTTCACATAGGTTGGAGTGTGTTCTACTTGAAGCTGAAATTAACTCAACTTGATCCGTAATTTAAACAAGAAGTTTCGAGTTAAATTTGACTCGAATAATATTTCGCCAACCTGAATTTACCCAATCTCAAACGGCATGAATTACCTGTTTAGTTTAATAAATTGTCATTTTATTGTGGTGATAAAAAAAAGATGATATGTAAAGTAGTTAGTGAATCTTATGATAATAAAAAATAAATTAATAATATTTACTTATAAGATTATTACTAATATGCAGTTATTTGATTTAATCTGACTACCTTACTTAATGGGCATTTATTTCCCATTACTTAAAGTGGAGGTCCAGCTATAATTCATTATTTTAATGAAATTTATGGCACTTATTTGACACTAGAATCAGAATTAGAATTAAAATACTATTAATTTTTAAAAAAATAATACTAAAAAATAAAATTTTTAAATTATTTTACATAAATTTTAATATACAAAATATTATTTTATTTCAAATATTTAATAATTTTTAATAAAAATATCAAATTTATTTCATATTATATATCAAAATACTAGAATGTGAAATAAAGTTGATATTTTTATTAGAATAAAGTTATATTTTTATTAAAAATTATATAATCGAATATTTTGGTCTATGATGAGAAATAAAATTAATATTTTTATTATAAATTATTGAAGATGTGAACTAAAATAATATTTTCTATATTAAAATTTGTGTAGAATGATTAAAAAAATCTATTTACTATTATTATTTTTTAAACTAGTATTTTTTTATCTTGATTTTGGTTCTTGTACCAAACAGAGCCTATAGCCTCTACTACTAACTCTTGCTTATAATTTATAAATAATAGGATAAATTTATTATTGCAAATTTCTTAGAATTTACCTTAATTATGAATAAATCTCAAAAATAAAAGACTTTCATTTAAGTCTATATAGTTTAATCCGCCTAACACTCATTCTTCTATCACTTTCAATGTTAAGTTGGACAAGATGATGGTGTATTTCACATCTCCTTTTGTATGTTTCTCTCGGTGTTTTGGTTCTCTCTCTCACACACACATATTTGCTATGACATTAATGGATCCAGAGGAGATTGGCGAGCTTGAAGATTCTCCTGTACACACACGCTGTGTGCACCAAAAGATACAGAGAAGAATAATAGTGGATGTCACGATATACATGTTAGCGATGATTAAAGAGAATACTCTCTTTGTGTTCTCTCTCTATACCTAACAAATCTAAAGAAAATTAAATCAACACTTTTTTAGTCTATTATTTCTTCTTTTTTTAATATGAAAAATTACCTTCTTTATGCGCTCTCTCTCTCTCTCCTGCTGTATGCATATCTAGGTCTTAGATCTACTCATTAGTTCAATTGTTCAATAATTTCGAGACTATTTCTCTCTTCTCAATCTTCTTAACTTATTAAAAAATTTTGTTTTTTCTATCTCTCTCTCTCTCCCTATCAACATTTCTTTTATCTCTTTCTCTTATACTCGCTCCCTCCCTTGTGAAAATCAAGAGACTTTGATGTGTAGATTCAAAAGGTTATCGAAGTCTGAGAAAAAATTAAGAGAGCAAAAAATAAAGCAGTAGCATTGGTTTTGAGTATAGAAGACTGAGAGGAAAAGGAAGACGACAGAAAAAAAAAATGTTAAAAAATTATTTTGATATTTAGTGCCGTTCATTGAGCCCTGTTTGGCATGAAGACTAAAATCAAGATCAAAATAGTACTGATTTAAAAATAATAATAAAAATAATAATAAAAATAAATAAATACATTTTTTTAATTATTTTACAAAATTTTAATATAAAAAAATATTATTTTACTTCACATATTCAATATTTTTCAATAAAAATATCAATTTTATTTCACATCCTAGACTAAAATATTCTATTCGAATATTTTGATTTAGGATGTGAAATAAAGTTAAATTTTTATTGAAAAATATGGAATATGTAAAGTAAAATAATATTTTTTATATTAGAATTTATGTAAAATAATTAAAAAATAAAGTTGAATTTTTATTAAAAATTATTGAGTATTAAAGTAAAATAATATTTTTTATATTAGAATTTATGTAAAATAATTAAAAAAATTATTTATTATTATTATTTTTAAATCAGTACAATTTTGGTCCTGATTTTGATCCTTGCATCAAATAAAACTTAAAGTAAAAGCAAATAGAAAATGCTCAAAAACATTAAACAAGAAAGACTATTGGACCTCAGTAGTAAACAATGAAACATATGCAAATGTGGTAATGGAATGCTTATATAATAGGGCGAGTATGGGTCTTGATAAACCTAACTCAAATCCGTCTTGTTGTTATCGCTAACTCGGAATAAATTTAAAAAATATTGGAGGGTTATTTGGGATATGTTTATACTAAGAAATGAAGTTTATTATATTAAAAATTATGATAGTGAAATAAATTTTATTAATTTTTTTAAAATATATAAGATATGAAATAAAATGATATTTTAAAATTTTTTAGATAAAAAAAAATTATTTTATGTTATGACGTGAAATAAAATTAATTTTTTTATTAAAATTATATACGATGCAGAAAAAAATTATTTTTCATGCGCTGAAGCTTGGCCGGTTCATGGGCCCGGTCTTCCTGTTGAACCGAATTGGACCCGCCCATCTGTCTCCCTCCTTTCATTAATTAACTTCACATAAACCCAGCCCACATCATGGATTGCGTCCTGGCTCACCCAGGCACGAACCTGAACCCGGTCTGCTCCTTCACATTACCCTAATGCCAATCACAATGATTTCGGTAGATTTCGCTCTCTCCCTGATCATGCTAACAATGAGAAACTGTATTAGCTCAAACATGTTTTCACTATATCTGTGAATTCTGAGAATGCATCATTGCAGGCAAGCGATATCAAGCTCTGCTGCATCTATTTTGACCAAGATTGCACCATTGAGGTGCAGCACTGCGGGCACCAAATGTGTGCCCACTGCACTTTAGCATTGTGTTGTCACAACAAGGCTAACCTCGCAACAAATTGCGCGCCACCAATAGCAGTCTATTCGTTCTGCCGAAGCAAAATTGCTCGATTGGTAGTAGCCAGATTCGTGAACCAAGAGACAGAGAAGGATATCTCTCCGAAGCTAAGGAGATCAAGGCAATCGCGGAACTTGAACAAAGGGAGCAGCAGCTTCAAACGGCTCTCCTCGGCCGTGGGTTCATTCGGAAAGATGGGTTGGTGTGGATCCGGCCGCATTGCCGACTTCAGTGACATGCTCGACAAAGTCTAAGCTTTGGGTTCCTTCCAAATTCTTGTGAAATTGATTTAAAAATATTGTGATATTTTGGTCAATATTATTTTACTTAATTGCTTATATATTTTTACTTAAAATTTCTTGACACAATAAAAAGTATTAATGAAAAGTAATTCTTCTTTTGTCTCATTTATGTAAAGTAAATAATTTCCTTGATGATATTGTTTTACAGTACCTTTCTCATGTCTCAAGTTCAGAAGTTTTATTAAATGAAATTTTTATTTATGAGTTATATTGAATTTTCTATGTTCACTATTAATGTGCGTTATGTAATTATTATTTTTTTTGTGAAGCCACTTTATTTAAATGGGCAACATGGATGTTATGATTTAGTAAAACTTTTGGCACTCATCTCTAGCTTGATTTTAATTTTATTTTTATATTTACTCAAGCTGCATCTTCTAAATATTATTTTAAAATTATTAAGTTCAAGCTAAATACTAATTTATGAGAATATTTATATATTTATTTGTAAAAAAATATTGAAAAAATTTAATTATATAATATCATTATTAATATAAATTATTTGAAATATTCACCGTTGAGTATAAAATTAAAGTACTCTTAATTTGCTTGTAACTAATATTTATTATTATTATAATAAAATTATGTAATATCATTCTTAAAATAAATAATTTTTATGTAATATGTAAATAATAAATTTAAATTTAAAATAGCACATATAACGCACGTGTATATCACTAGTTTAATAAAGATAATAAATATGAGCTTATAGTAGAGTGATACATGCAGAGGAGGAGATCATATACAGTAAAAAAAATGCCTTAACTCATTATTTCTATTTAGATTTTTTTCAGCTACATAAATTATTTCATAGATAAATTAAAATTAAAATTTTTTTATGTAATGAAAAACTCAAATTTTATAAATTAAGGGTATGCACGTAAATCTATCAAAAAAAATATTTTTTTTTTAATTTAAAAAAAGAATTATAAAAAATAAAATGTAACTGTATCTTTCAAAAAAAAGAAAAATAATCCATCGAAATCCGTTGGGGAGACGGGAGGGGGAGGGGGACGGGGGGAGGAGAGAGAGAGAGAGAGAGAGAGAAAAAGGTTCAACCGGAGAGAAGAGGAAGGGAGACGGGGAGAGAGAGAGGGAAAAGTGGAAAGCATAATTCCTTTTGCCAACTCAATCACGCTGTAGCCTATACGGCTTCGTCCCAATTCCTCCTGTTTCCGGCTCCCTGGCGAAACTTTGGAGGTACCCCTGTCCCCATTCTCATCTTTCTGTGATTCTTCCATTTTCGCTTGAATTCGTGAATCACTTGCGAAGCGTAATCGCCGGCGTTTTGGTAGCCTAGATCTTGTGTGTTTGATGCAGATCTTCTTGCCTGGAATACGAATTTGTAGCCTCTTGATGCTGGAACTGTCTAATGCTTCCTTTTGTGTTTCTTTTTGAGCTACTACTTTTTGCCTTTCTGGTCGTATTCAGTGATTAGATTCCGCGGTTGAAATTGTGTGTATTAGGAATTCTCGTTGATCGATGGATTCCGCTTGACCTGGCTATTTCCTGGCGCAGGGTGACTTTTTGAGTTGATTTGCTGTTGAGGTGTTAGATTTCTTCTTTGTAGAGTGATTGCTAATGGCAATGTGTGAGGCGAGGAGTTGTTAAGGGATCATAGGCTTCTGATTTATTTCCATATAACCAATTGCACAATTCATGTTTGTGCTGGATGTGATCCTGCAGAGAAATTCGTTTTAATCTTCCATCTTTTTTTTCCCCCTTTTTTGCAAGGAATTTGCAGTTTGATACCTTAGAATTAGAGCTTGTATATTTTACTGGAATGGGTATGTTCTAGATGATGCCTGGTCACGGGATTGGTGATTTTGGTGTTTAGCCGAGAAGGATACCTATTTTTTTTTTTGAAAGGAGAAAAATACCTATTTTGCATACACATTATAGACTTGCTTTTTAGTTGCATATAAATTGGCTGAGCGAATACATCCTATTTTGTGCTGTGGCATCTACTGTGTAAAATTTCTTGAAATTCAAAATTTTGTGTAAAATTTCTAGAATGAATAAGAAGCTAGAGGTAAAACTTTTTAAGATGCAATTCAAATTTGTTGGTTGAAGTCATAGTTTTCTAATTTACTTACAGATATTGATGTTACACTGGTAGCTAAGAAAGTGGATATCACAAATGTCTACCTCTGCAAAAAATCTGGATCCTGTGTTTCAGGGTGCAGGCCAAAGAGTGTATCCTTCATGTACTGCTCCAAAATGCATGTCTAATAATGTTTACAAACTTTTATTAGATAAAATTTCTTATTCAGTTATTCTGCAATATATTACCCTATATAGCAAGTTTATGAGCTGCCCTTTTTACTTGGTGCACATACTTGTCAGCTCTGCTGCTTTATAACTTTTCATTTACTTAACACTGCATAGAGGTACTGAAATATGGCGGATTGAGAACTTTCAGCCAGCACCTTGGCCAAAGACCGAGCACAGAAAATTCTACTCAGGAGATTCATACATCATTTTACAGGTAAAATGCGTGAATGATTTGCCTTGGTATGGCTGGTTGGCATGTTCTTGTACTAATTAATATTAGACACATTATTCGTTAATCTACTCATGCATTATATTTAATATTATATGCAATTCGTAGAAAAAAGTAACTTTTTTAAAGTGCTTTATCTTGAGAGAGGGGCACAGTAATGAATCGTCCTACATCGAAAAGAAAGGGAAGAGTTCTTGAGGTATATAAGTAATTGCGTGATCCCAAAATTATAAGAGCACCTTTTATGACAAAACTATGAGCTCGATGATTGAAACTCTGCAATTAAGTGTTCTTTGAGTTGAAGCAGTTCTGGGATGAGTGTTCTCCTGGGAAATTCACAAGTTACGCAGTCCTCTAAAACTAAAGTGGACAATGCCTCTACATCAGGGACACCAATGCTTTAGAATAAGTTGTTGTTTTGTTTTATTATAATCATTATTTTAATTTTTTTTTCTATTTGGGTGTTGCGCTTTGTGACTTAATGTATGCTTTTTGCAGATGATATTCTCCTCATTGATAAGACTATTAAAGATGTTAAGGCGAAACTTGAGTCTTGGAGAAGTACATTAGAATCTAAAAGTTTTCATTTTAGTAGATCAAAAATCAGATATATAAAGCGTAAAATTAGTCAATAAAAAGTACTTGTAGTGAAGAGATAATAATTGATAATCAAGTTATCAAGAAGAGGAACAGTTTAGATATCTTGGATCGATCATATAGAATAACAGTGAAATAGATAATTATATTATTAGTAGAATCGAAGCAAGACGAATAAAGTGGAAGAATGCATCTAGCGTATTGTGTGATAGGGAAATTTTACTTAGATTTAAAAGTAAATTTTATGAAACAGTTGTAGGGCCAATAATGTTATATGGCGCTGAATGTTGGCTTATAAAGAAAAAATATACAAATAAGATAAATGTTGTAGAAATGAGGATGCTAAGATGGATGAGTGAGTATATGCGAAAGAATAAGATGAGAAATGAGTACATCTGCGAGAAAGTTAGAGTGACCTCAATTGAAGATAAGCTCAGAAAAAATTGACTTAGATGGTTTGGACATATAAGTCGTAGGTCGATAAAAGTTTCAGTGAGGAAAATTGAATTATTGGATCTTACCCATGTGAAAAGAAGAGGAAGGCCAAAAAAGACATGGCAAGAAATTATAAGAAATGATCTTACATTTTTAAACCTAAATAAAGATTTATTATTTACTAGAGTGCAATGGAAATAAAAGATTCATAACCGACCTCACCTAATGGGATAAATGCTTGGTTTGTTATTGTTGTTGTTGTTGGGTGTTGCACTTTTTATGGTGAACCAATCAATGTGCATCTTTACGTCAACTATCAAATGCCAACTTAGCAAACCTCTGTTTCATTTAAGAAGAAGGAAGAATGGGTTTTAGACAAATATAAATCAAGCGTTTCAATTGCATTTTGCAATGGTATATTTATACAATATCTCTAATTTTTTCCTTGAAACTAATATCTCTAATTTTTAGTGATTAAAAGGTGCATGGGTCTCTATATTTCTGCTGAAGCCACCTCTGTTGTCTTATATTTTTGCTGTTGCAGACGACTACTGGCAAAGGTGGTTCTTACCTTTACGATATTCACTACTGGATTGGGAAAGATACTAGCCAAGTATGGAGATCTATAATTATTTTATGCTTAAAATGGAGAGGTTTTGAGGGAGTATTTATTCCTTTCTAGGATAATTTTTTTTTCAGGATGAAGCTGGAACTGCAGCGATCAAGGCAATTGAACTTGATGCAGCTCTTGGAGGCCGTGCAGTTCAACATAGGGAACTTCAGGGTCATGAATCTGATATGTTCTTGTCTTATTTCAAGCCATGCATCATTCATCTTGATGGGGGTGTTGCTTCCGGATTCAAAAAGTTTGAAGAAGAGAAGTTTGAAAACAGACTTTATGTATGCAGGGGGAAAAGGGTTGTTAGAATGAAGCAAGTGAGTAGCTTTGAAATCCTTGTATCTATTTGATGAATAAGCTTGTATTTTTCCAAGGGATTGATAGCCAGATTTCTTTGCTGGACAGTTGCCATTTGCACGCTCTTCACTAAATCATGATGATGTATTCATTTTGGATACTGAAAGTAAGATATACCAGTTTAATGGTGCTAATTCTAATATCCAAGAAAGAGCTAAATCATTAGAAGTAGTGCAGTATTTGAAAGAAAACTACCATGAAGGAAAGTGCGAAGTTGCAATTATTGGCAAGTTCTCTCATGCATTTTATGCATACGTATTTATTTTTTGATGTGCCTAAACTCTAAGCACTTATATTAACTTGTATCTTTTGTTAGATGACGGGAAGCTTGTAGCAGAGTCAGATTCAGGCGAATTTTGGGTCCTCTTTGGTGGCTTTGCACCAATAGGCAAAAAACTTGCAAGTGAAGAGGATATTGTTTTGGAAAAAGCTGCACGAAAGCTTTACAGGTTTTTTCTTATTTCTCATACTGATTTCATGAACTACCTAAGCAAAGCTCTATATTTTTTTGTATTTATTTTCGTTGTAAGAATCTCTGAATGCCATTTTGATCTGTGATTGTTGTGAATAAACCTGGTGCCCCTTACATACTTCTGATCTTTGGTTGGAGCATCTGGAATTTTCAGAATTTAACTGCTTTCATTGCTTTGACATAATTACATTGCTTTAACATAATCACATTGACATAATTTGAGGAAGTTGACATGCTTTATTTGCAAATTTCGTATCTGCCATTGTCAATATGCAAAAAACAATATCTCTATTTGGCTCTTTACCTTGAGAGGGGGGATCCAATTGGTTTAATATTTTTCCTCCTTCTGTTTTGTGTCTTGTAAAGCTTATAAAATCTTTTATTTTGCAATATCTGCAATTTTTATGGACTGCTCAGATGTGTAAAAAAAAATCTGAGTCTGTTATGGGTTAAAAACTTTTAATTAGAAAAAAAAGCTAGTAGTAGAAGATACGTGCAACCGGTTACCTCTGTGTTATAAATTCTGTAAAATAATATGCACAGGAACTTTAAATTGCATTTAATCTGTTGACATTCTGCAGTATTACTGATGGACAGCTGAAGTTGGTAGAAGGCACTCTATTTAAAGCTATGCTTGAAAATAACAAATGCTATTTACTGGACTGTGGAGGTGAGATTCATGTTTGGGTTGGCCGGGTTACGCAATTGGAGGATAGAAAAGTTGCTTGCAAGGCTGCTGAGGTAGTGCCTTCAGATAATTCTTCGTTGGCTATTGCTTTCTAAAGTGCAGTCTTCCAGCTTTTTTTTGTCCCTTTTATCAGGAACTTATTCATAAGGAAAACCGCCCAAAGGCAACCCGAATCAACCAAGTCACTCAGGGTTGTGAGACGAATTCATTCAAGTATAACTTCCACTCCTGGCCTTTGGGCACTGGTACAGGAAACACTGCTGGTGAGGAAGGAAGAGGAAAAGTCGCAGGTACTAGATTGTGTTTCGATTGATGTCTTGGTTGAACTTTTTTTTTGACCTTCATTCCCTCTCTCTTTCTTAGCTCTATTAAAACAACAGGGAGTTGGTGTTAAGGGAAGCACAAAAAATGCCTCTGTAAATGAAGAGCTTCCTCCTTTGCTTGAAGGTGGTGGGAAAGTTGAGGTAAATGGCCCTCCTTCCTCCCCTTCTTCTCTCTTATGAACCATGAAATGAAAATATCTGGAATTAATGTCTGAGAAGATTAATGGATACCTGCCAGGTCTGGCGTGTAAATGGCAGTGCCAAGACACCAGTTCCGACAGCAGAGATTGGTAAATTTTATGCTGGAGATTGTTATATTGTGCTATACACTTATCACTCTGTTGACAAGAAAGAGGAATATTTGCTAGCTTGTTGGATTGGAAAGGAAAGCATTCAGGTGATTGATATGGCTTGCATTACTAGACCATCAAATATGATGTAGAATGTAGATTTGCATGCTCCAGCAAGCCGTAAGGCATTATGCTGCGGGACAAAAGTGAAATTATATGCAAAAATTTAAAATTAACAATTTAAATTAGCTGATTAATATAATCAAAGCACAAAATATTTTCCAAAATGACTTTTTGATAAATAAGATTTTAAATTCCTCAAATCAAATCATTTTAAAATAAAATTTAATTGGATCAGTGATAAATTGAAATTTATTAAATTAGATTAGGGCTTATTGATTTTATTTCAAGAAATCAAATTCTAATTTTCATGGGTTAATTTGCTTTTCATAAAAAACCTCAACAGTAATTAAATATCTCAAGTGAAATTTAAATCTCTTAATTTAGAGCCAGAAGAATGATTCAGTCAAATGGATAATTTATTCAAATTCGAATAACCAAAAATCAATTTAGTCAAATAAAATTTTATTTTAATCGAAAGTCCATGGAGTATGAATTTGTTGAGCGTAAACCATAAACTAGACTAGTCCTTAGAAGAATCTGGGCCCCTACATGTAATTTGACTATTTGTATGATAGTACCATATGACAAGTAAGTCTTGGGAGGGCGGAGTGGATATTGTAAAGGAAGGAGGCGAGTGATGTGTGACGATTGTATGTGGATGGTGTGGAAGAAGGAGGCTATGTAATGGAGCAGTGCATCGTAGGTTGTTTCTTGCATGGATGGGGGAGCTATGGCACGTGGGGATGATTGCATGGTTGTCAGTTCAATATTGAAGCTCAAACGGAGGAGTGACACTATTGAGGGAGTCTTGTAGGAACAACGTAGGTGGGAGGCAAATCTTACAGGCACGATGCTCGATGTGCTGAGGTTTGTTAGGGACATTATGGGGTATCAAGCATGAAGTCAACATGGATACAATGGTGGAGACAATGGTGGAGTGCTGGAGAGATTGCATGAGCTGGACGATGGTTGTGGAAGGGATCAGTGACTTGAGGCTCTACATGGGAGGCAATGGGGAAGGCGGATTTTTTTTATTTAATTTTTAACTTTTTTTCCCCCTCAAATAAAATAATTAGGTATTCTCACCCAATGTCAGTTGTCACCCTTTCCTTTACAAGAATATTGATCTATTAACTCGCAGCTAGGCTCCACTTAGAATCATGTCTTTATTTCATCACCACTAACTATTACAAGACTAGATGACTCTTTTGTATAGAAACTGCATGATAAATTTTTTTTATAATAGAAACCACATGATATTGAAACAAGGAAATAAAAAAATAAATGTTGGAAGTAAAACTATCACATACTAATAAACTTATCAGCAAAATATGGTGAATATCTAATTTTCTAAACCAGCATGTAATCTTCAATAAAATTAATCAAATATATAAAGAATTTACAATCAACCACATCAGCCTTAAAGTGACTCTTGATAATTTTCCAAATCAAATAAAAACAATACAATCTCATTTCAA
This sequence comes from Apostasia ramifera, assembly GCA_019297695.1. Taxonomy (NCBI): domain Eukaryota; kingdom Viridiplantae; phylum Streptophyta; class Magnoliopsida; order Asparagales; family Orchidaceae; genus Apostasia; species Apostasia ramifera. Next base: position 88,889 of record JAEMOT010000683.1, read on the forward strand.
TCATTGAGTGCGACATTTGGCTGATGTGAATGTGGTGAACGGTGTCCCGAGCACATTGCTTCAACTTCTGTTTGGTATTTTGATCATGATAATGGTTAATGATATTAAGCTATTATTTTAAAAGAGCAATTTTCTAGTGAGTTTATGTTGCAAAATCACTGTTTGGAAATAAATCTAGGCTACCTTGAATATTATGCACGTAAGTACGAGCTTGGAGGTGATTTTTTAAAAGAGCTTAATGATTAAGCTATTATTAAAGGAGCAATATTCTAGTGAGGTTATGTATGCAAAATCACTGTTTGGAAATAAATCTAGGCTACCTTGAATATTATGCACGTAAGTAGAAGCTTAGAGGTGATTTTTTTTCTTTTTTTTTGTGTAATATTGCCTGACATTAAACCTGATTCTGACATGTTCTTGCTTTCTTCTAGGATGAACAAATTATGGCTGCTCGATTGGCTGATACAATGTGGACTTCCATGAAAGGAAGACCTGTTCAGGTACTGGTTCATCTTACATTTAAGGAAAGATGGGCATCTTTTAAATCCATTATTCGTTAATACTAATTTATAAATGACCAGAATTCAGTATTTCTCATTGTCATCGTTAGGTGCTAATGCAATTAACGGTTGTAAACTCAGTGTGCATAGAAGTGTGATCTAGCTGCCTCAGATTAAAGTAAATGAAAACCTCATCATTCTAATCGCTTTTCCTTTGCAATCCAAAACAATGTCTGACACAAAAGTTGGTTAGCTGTTTGTTTAAACCATAGACAGACGATGTGAGATTTACTTAAAAACTGAACATTTCCAACTGCACCATTTGGAACCTCATATGAATTTGCCTATCTGTTCTTTACTTGGTTCCAGGGAACTAAATTCTTAAAATGTTAACTTTATGGTGTGCCAACTGTAGGGCCGTGTTTTTCAAGGGAATGAGCCACCACAGTTCATTGGCCTCTTTCAGCCAATGGTTATTTTGAAGGTATTTACTTTTTTATGTAATTTATGTTGAGAAAAAAATAGGTGATAGGCGTTTATATTTTTTCTTGAATTGTCCAGGGCGGGTTGAGTACTGGTTACAAGAAGTCATTAGCAGACAAGAGCATGAATGATGACACCTATACTAGTGATGGCGTTGCATTAATTCATGTATCTGGTACTTCAGTCCATAATAATAAAGCGGTTCAAGTTGATGCGGTAAGTCCTTAAGTTTCTAATATTTTATTAAGGTATTTCTTAATTTGAGGAGCTCATCAAAGACAGTTCAATTTGCATTTTCCTAAGGGTGACATTAAAAATGAAAATCATCACCCTGTCTTCCCTTTCCCTGCCCTCCGAAGAGAGGTTTTTGCGTGGTAATCAAATTTTCAACCAAAGAAATCACGTGGGGTTTGAACGGACCATCAATATTGCTTCTAATTGTCTTTATTTATATTTAAAAGAACAAAGTTGTTCATAAATTGGCTGAGTAGATTTGGTTTGTCACTCCTTGAATACTGGATAGGCTAAAATTAAAGCACGTGCTTTAAGATGTCAGCACAGTAATTTTATTTATTTTGTCATGGATTTGATGCTTGCATTAAGAAGCGCACAATTTTGTGGGTAATTCATTATTATTCTTCTGTCTTCTGTAAGTATTATATTGAGGGCATGAAAATATTTGGTTACTTTAAAGTGTTTTTTCTTTTTGTTTCTTTATCTTTGTAGAAGTTCTGCAGATCTTTGTTAGCTTTTGCTTTGCATTGTTTCCAGCAGCATTCTTCTGTTTCTTTCTTCACTTTTCTTTTGCTTTGCCATCAAATACTCAAGAAGTCTTCTGCATCATATACCACACATTTCTCGTAGTTGCTATAAGTCATAACGTAGTTAAAGCAGGGTTCAATGGTAAATTTTATTCAAATTGAAAAGGGAAGACAAAGGGTGGAGGTTTTGCAGAGTGCCAAATATATTCCTCTATCTCCCTCTCTTTTGAGCTGCACTGCAGCTTGTCATCTAGAAATTTATCGTCCCTTTTGTGCACTAAATTATCATTTTAATTGGGTTTCATTATTCAGTAACTCTGTCACTTGAAAACAATATTTTTAATTGATAATACTGAAATCTAAATCAATCTAACAAAATTTCATCCTCATCTTGCAATTTGAAAGGTTAAATACGACTCATTGTGAATATATGCCATGAGCTAATGTTTATGATGTAATACTTGTAAAACATTGCACTGAAGGTAGTCCATATTCCATCTTTTTAATTCAGGTTGCGACATCTTTGAATTCCTTTGATTGTTTTCTTCTGCAATCTGGAAATTCACTCTTCATTTGGCATGGCAACTCGAGCAACATTGAGCAGCATCAATGGGCTCTGAAGATCGGAGAATTTTTTAAGGCAAGCTCCTATTTTGTTTCATTTTTAACGTATTAGATAGTGCGGGATTACGATACCTGCATGATTTTCCTAGATGTACTTATTGTCTTTTGCTAGCTTAACATTCTTTCGGATAAATCTAATGCTACTAACAGGGCATTTGGCTCAATATTATCTTGATGTTATGCCATGTTATCTAAAAAAAATAATTGTTTGATTTTTTGATATGTGTAGATAACCTTTTAAAAAATTATTGAGTTGTCACTCAAACAATGACATCTAGATGTCACGACATCTATATAATATGACATAATATCAAGATAATACCAAACCAAATGTCCCCTAATTTATTTGTAAACCATTTGTTGTAGTGTTAAATATGAAGTATCCTTGGCTGCAACTTTTAAGTTCACACTTTAGGGTTACTTTTTTATGGAAGTTTTATGAGAAATCAAAGCACTATGGCTCCTTCAGTAGTTGTCTGAGAGACACCCATTTCACCAGATTATGCATTTAGGACATGTTGAAAGCACATGTGGTGCCTTAATTTTCGATTATAAGTACAGAACCCTGTTCATAAAATTGAATATGAAGTACTGTTGATATCATATTGATGAGCGGATTCTAATGTTGAAAGCTTTACGCTTGCTTTATTATTTGTGGGATGTTATGCAAACCAGAGAGAGAACGTGAAGGGGCAAATGGGAAGGCTGGAGACAGAAAAGAGAATTTTGCAGTAAACAATAAATTCTTCTTCACTTACAGATATCAAACAACAAAATAGTTTGGTATCTTTTTTTTTTGAGTTTGCCATTCAGTTAAAAATCAACAAAATAACAATGAAAGAAGAAAAACTTCTAAAATATATTGAAGGACAAACAAAAGCAGAAAATAAAATGACCTAAAAAATATAAAGGAAACACATTAATGAGTGAAGATCTCAACAAGGTGGAAAATGAGGTATATCTCCTTTCCATTTTATCATTACCAGTTTTGTTGAGCTTCTCAAGAAGCAATATGATCTGCCATCAGAATGGTAATTTCGTGGTACAATTTAAGATGATGTGATTGCTGGCTAAAAGAATGTCCAAAGTAAACGCTGTGACAATCATCTGTTCAGTGTTGGTTGATTTGCGCATATTACTGGCCGGCATTATTATAACTTAAAAACTTGCTAAGAAGATGCTCATTCTGCTCAATCAAAAAAAAAAAAGAAAGATGCTCATTCTGTTATTATATTGGCTAAATCAGTCAACAGTAATATGGTAAATTGATTTCCTCACTTTTATCCATACTGATAATTTGTCCATTGGTTTTACTGGGTATTACCGAGTTTTTGTTTTTTTTGAAAGAAAACTGAGAATTATTGCTTACTCTCCTAATCACTCTCCAGAAGCATTTGTATATTCCCTAAACACTAATTATTTACATCTTGATGATTACAGGACTTTGTTCTTTTTATATTATATTCTAGCCTCATATTTCACTTCTCATGTGCCACTTTTTTCTTTGACTCTTTGCACACTGAACTCTTGTTGTTACTTGCCTGGACTCTTATTGTTATTTGCACATTGCACTGCAAGTTAGAAATGCAAGGAAGCCGATAGCTACATTGCTTCTTTATTAACTCTCTTCACTTATACCTCGTACAATGAAGTATTCCCATTGATACATTGGATAATTACCAAGCCTAGTCTTAGGAGCCAAAGGTCTGGAGTTCAAGCTCTGGTTTTCTGCAATTACTTCTTGCATAAGGTTAGAGAAGAACGACATATGTAGCATAAGTAAAAAAAATATATTTTTGATTCATAGCCTACATACATGTTTAACTTTCAGGTTGGTTAGTGACTAGAGATTTGTTGATAACTATTTCCAGTATTAGTGGATGAACAATTTCAAACTAAGCCATAGGAAATAAAGCCATAGTTTAGGTACTCCAATGACTGATGAAGTGTTAAGAAAGAGGATGAAGATTATGAATTCTATTCCATATATGATCTTTCATTATGATGGAAGTACAACTTTTAGCACTAATTTTGTTATCCCTGAATGGGCTTCTCTCTTGGGTTCCCAATATATAGGTTTAACTTGATCTCCAATAAGATTATGTAGTTAAGATCTAGATGTTTAAGATGGATATATGGTAATACTAGAGTAAACTGGATAAGAAATAGTTGTATTAGCAAGAGAATAGCTGTGACATTGAAGGATAATATGAAGGAGGGATGTTTATGGTGGTTTGTGTTCAAACTTGTCTGGGAAAGAATGAAATATTATGAGTTATGACCTTCTCATGCATAATTCCCATTTAAGTCTCTACGATCATTTTGTCATCACATCCAAGTCTTTAACACTCCCTTTCTAGATGGAAGTTAAAGTTGCAAAAAATAAGGTATATCTTCCATGATTGGTACAGCTTTTAGCACCAGTTTTGTCATCGAAGAAGTGGCTTCTCTCTTATGTTCCCAATTTGTAGGTGTACATAACATTCTATAAGATTTGTGTAGCTAAAATGTTGATGTTAACGTGGATGAATATTGATATTAGAGTAGACTTGTGATGTCCCGGCTGCCGGTCCCCGACCCCTCTCATTACACTTGATCGAGCTACCAGCGACCGAGGCGTCGGAACAAGAACAAAACCAACAACAAATAACTTCCTTGCCTCAACTTGCGGTACCTCACACCATGTCCCGTGATCCTTCTTATGCAGTACCTCTTATATCATTTCTACAAAGCTCGGAAATCCTTCACTAGCTTTCCTTTCCTTCCTCTTTCCTCCTCTTTCTTTCCTCTTCTTCTTCTTCTTCTTCTGCTGCAGGCTGCGGCTGCTGCTGCGTTGGCGCTGGCGCTGGGTTCGGCGGAACAGAGCGGCGGAGACTAGCACGGGCACGGGCGCAGGCATGGGCAAAACAGATGTTAAGCTAAAATGTTGATGTTAAGGTGGATGAATATTGATATTAGAGTAGACTTGTGATGTCCCGGCTGCCGGTCCCCGACCCCTCTCATTACACTTGATAGAGCTACCAGCGACCGAGGCGTCGGAACAAGAACAAAACCAACAACAAATAACTTCCTTGCCTCAACTTGCGGTACCTCACACCATGTCCCGTGATCCTTCTTATGCAGTACCTCTTATATCATTTCTACAAAGCTCGGAAATCCTTCACTAGCTTTCCTTTCCTTCCTCTTTCCTCCTCTTTCTTTCCTCTTCTTCTTCTTCTTCTTCTGCTGCAGGCTGCGGCTGCTGCTGCGTTGGCGCTGGCGCTGGGTTCGGCGGAACAGAGCGGCGGAGACGAGCACGGGCACGGGCGCAGGCATGGGCAAAACAGAGAGAGAAATTCTTTTTCTCTCTCCAAGCGCGGCAACACGCGGAAAAGAGCGGGCGGAAGGCGGTTCCAGCGCGTGCTTATCCCATCTGATTGGAACAATTGCATTTTGATCCTCCTATTTCCTTTATCTCATAAATAGGTCCAAAATAATTATTTTTAGGTCCAAACTCATTCTTTTTAAATCCAAATCAAATTTAATTTTTCTTCCACCCATCCATTTTGGGATGTCACAAGACCGGATTAGAAATGATTGTATTAAAAAGAGGGTACTTATAACACTAAGGATAATATGAAGGGATGTTTAAGGTATTTTGCATTCAAACTTGTGAGGGAAATGAAATTTTGTGTCCCTCTCCACATATAGAATGATATATATATATATATATATATATATATATATATATATGTCATTAGGGTTATTTACAATTCATATACAGCTCCATGGGATTATTTCATCATCACATCCAATTTCTTAACACTATGTCAAGGTGGTGCATGAATATCATAAAGCTTAGTTTGCTACAAATATATTCAATCCAAGTGCCTTTCAAATACTTATTTAACCAATCATTTAATTGAACAACAGAACTGATATAGGACATAATGACTTGGATTGGAAATTTTCTCTGATAGAGTGGGCAACCAATCTCTATACATGCTTTGTCTTCTCATGAAAGACAGTTGGAGGTGATGTGCATAGTAGATTGGTTTGTTACAGCACAACTTTATAGGCTTAGATTGGCTAAACCTAACTCTTACATCTGTTGTTTAAGCTATATAAGCTCACATATTGCTAGTACTGTTGTCTTGTACTCTGCTTGAGTTCTAGACCTTATAACTGTATTCTGCTTTTTATTCTTCTAAGATATTAGGTTCCTTCCTAGTAGGATACAAAAGCAAATGTGGTTCTTTGATTTGTTGGAGAACCTGACTAGTCAACATCTTATATCCTATAACATGAAGATGATCATGATCGTGATATTAAGATCTTTTTCCCTAGGCTGGTTTAAGATATTTGAGAATCCTTGAAGCTACATCTTAATGACTTCCAAGGGAATTAAGAAGCTGATTTAATCACACTCATAATAAATAAAATATTTGGTCTGGTTACTGTAAGGTAGTTATGATTGCTAACTAATCTGTGATTTTGTTTTGAATCAAATATTAGCTCCCTTTCTTTGGGCATTAGTTTCATAGTGAGATTCATAAGAGTATCAATTGGTTTAGCATTCAACATACTAATCTTCTCAAGCATGTCTTATGACATACTTTCTCTGTGATATGTATGTATCTTTCCTTTGAGCGAGCAACTGTAATTCCTAAACGGTATCGCAAATCTTCTGAAACCATAGTTTGAAACTATTAATGTAAATGGGATTGTAGATTAAGGATCTCATTAGTGTCTTCCCATGTGATAGCAATGTCATCCATAAAGACAATAAAAAGTCGACTTCTAGAGTTTGATGGTCTTTGGAATACGTAGCAATCTGACATATAGCAGTGTGAGAGAGACGTGCCTTGGATGTGCTAACCTAGGCCAGGAAGGTATAAATTGAGAGTCATCTCCTTAAGAAGCCTGCAGTTGAAGTAGTCTGGAGTACTCTTCAATGGAACAATGGCGATAAATCTGAACTGGAGTTCTTTGTTGACAATTCAAACTCGACAACATTAGTAGTGTGTAAGGGATGTTCGTGTAATGAATAACATGTTTTCCTCATACGTCCCATCTTTCCAGATAATGTACACTAGGGACAACCAGCTCCACTATGTCTTCCTTTGTATATTTGGTGAACAAATATGAAAGAAGAGCTTTGGTTTATAATTTGAGTAGGAATGGGGAAGCTAGATAGTGTGAGCACTACCATTTACTTGAGAAGATGAACTATTATTCAAGTAAGGATACACGAAATTCATTGGAGGTGGGAGTGGTGCTGGTGTTCTACCATAAGCTAGAGTTACTTGTTGACCTAATGGAGATAGAGATGGACCTTGATGTGCTGACAATAGGTGGTGGCCAATTGCAGCTTGAATTTTGTGGAGCAAAAGGAACTTGTTGATAAGGAGGAAATGGTGTTGGAGGTCTCTCTACCTGAACTTAAGGGCATACTTCTTGATCCACCATTCGTTTTGAACATTTCCTAGTGCAAATTCAGTACCACCTTGGTGTAGAAGGTTTACTTGCAGTTCTTTGCAAAGTATGAAGAAGACTTTGAGTAGGCCTGTCAACGGATCGGATCCGGTTCGGATTAAAAATCGGATCGGATCGAGGTCAACCCACATCTGTTCCATGACCCGTCACGGTTTGGATTTTTCAGATCGGATTTCGGGTCGACGGGAAACTTTTTTTAAATAATTTAACATTATTTTTTCAATGACTATAACTATTAGTTGTATATATATTCTTATATTTTTAAATAAAATTTTGATTACTAAAATTTACAATATAAATTCATTATAGTAAAAAATATAGAGATAATATATAAACATCTAAAGGACATATCACTGACATCAGCATTATATTACAATATTATAAAACATAAAACCAACAGTGTGGATGAAAATATTACACAAAAAATAAAGCACAATTCTGTTAAAGCTAGTACTAAATATTTCATCTCAACGATAAAAAACATTTGTAACTGTTAATCCCACTTCACAATGCAAGCACTTCCTGGTTATTGCACTTAAAATAACTTGCAATAGCCTCTTTAATAATTATAGGCCTCAGTCATATTTCAAAACCTTCATAAAATAAAACAACAATTAACATATGCAATTAAATAATAAATATATAAATATATAAATACGTAAAATAATTTCATACATATAAATTTCGGATCGGATTTTTTTCGGGTCGGATCAGCATCGACCCGGTAATACTTAAACGGAGTGGGTTGGTTTTTCGAAATAATCGTACGGGTCAAAAATTTATTCTGTTTCATAAGATAATCAGTTCGGATCACAGATCGGATCGGATCAAGATCCGACCCATTTACAGGCCTAACTTTGAGTCTCAATGGCTATTGATGAGGTGGGCTTTTGTTTGGTTTTGAGATGTCAAAGAGAGCTCAATGTAGAAAGAGAAGCACTGGGGAAGAGAAGAGATAGAGGGGAGGGAGGGGGCACCACCTCGTCCCCAATCTTTTGGTTGATAGCGACGGTGTAGTGGGACCAAAAGTAGCTTAACAACACAGAAAGAAGAGAGTGGGGGCGATGCAGATGTGGTGAAGGAAATTGCTATTGAGAGGCCAGCAGGTGAAAAGGAGAAGTGTTGGAAAAAGATGAGAAGGCATTGGCTGGGAAGATGTTTCAATCTGTGAAGCAGCCGCGTGTTGAAGGCGGATCTGTTGACAATAGGATGAAGAAGAACAAGCGCTTCTGGGCGTATGGTTGAGAATCTACCTTAACATCACATTTTTGATACCACGTTCAAACTTGTGTGGGAAAGAATGAAATATCATGTCCCTTTTCACTTATGAAATGATATATAATAAGTGTTATTAAAATTTTCATATAGGTCTCTGGAATTATCTCAAAATCACATCTAGGAGTTAAGGTCCTTAATAATCTGAGCATGTCCATCGTTGACCAAGGCACGATAGTAAAAGGTTGGAGGGGAAGACCAAATGTAACTTAGAATGTGGCTATTAAACATGACCTCGACTCAATAGCACTTACAAAGAGTACCACTTAAATAAAGTTGAATGGAGAAGAGAAATCATATAGCTTGCCCAACTAGTTTGACATAAAGGCTTTATTGTTGTTTGCTTTTTTTTTAGCACAACAAAGTTACGTAATCCCAATGTGACATCTTTTTGTCTGCTTGATTGGTTGTGAGTAGCTTGGAGGAGTACATGATTCTTTGCCTAAGAGAAATAGTGTCACTTATGCTACCTAATCATTTATTTCGTGCAGCCAGGAGCCACTTTGAAGCACGTGAAGGAGGGAACTGAGAGCTCTGCTTTTTGGTTTGCTCTTGGTGGAAAACAGAGTTCCTCTAACAAAAAAGTTACATCAGATATTATTAGAGATCCTCATTTATATACCTTTACACTCAACCATAGTAAGATTGTCTCCTACTTACAATACTTCTTCATTCTATTCATTTGTCAAGTTACGTAATGATTCTCTATGATTTGTCTTCATCTCTATGTGTTCGTGTCACGGACCTCCAGAGAAATTAGAGGTTTGCTTGATTTTCTTAATGCCCATTTTATGTATAACCAATTCTATATCCTTAATTTTTATGTTGCACTTTACTTGCCCTCTTGCAGGTTGCAGAGGTGTTCAACTTCTCCCAAGATGATCTGCTGACTGAGGATATGTTGATTCTTGACACCCATGCAGAAGTCTTTATTTGGATTGGTCAATCTGCAGAAACCAAAGATAAACATATGGCATTTGACATTGGCCAAGTTTTGTTTCAAGTTTCTATATCTCTATGATTATTTGGTAGTATCAATCTTTGTTTAGTATTTCATATACTGAGTATTTTTTTCAGAAATATGTTGATCTCGCAGTACGCCTAGAGGGTCTAGCATCGGATGTTCCCCTTTACAAAGTCACGGAGGGTAATGAGCCATGCTTTTTCACATCATACTTCTCCTGGGATAGCGCAAAGGCAGTTGTATGTTCTGGAAACTTGAACTTTGACTTTTTGTTTGTTATCCATTTCCATGCTTTATTTTATGCGAATACTTTTATTGGTCTCCTTGTTTATAATATCCTGATGTAGCAAGATGTCTTGTATATATAGATTTTCTGTATTACTCGTGCTTATTCAACAATTTCTATTCATGTTATGTATTATTAAAATGGAGAGTTGGGGGAGAAATTGGCGGAGGATTTCTGATGGTAAATATTGCTTATTCTAGTGTCATGTTGATGAAAGGAAAGAATGAATGATTATTGATTTCATATGTTGGGCAGTTATGGATATACCTTTGTTTTTTTTCTTTTTGAAGTTATGGCTTTGGCTTTTCATTACTAATATGTAAAAGTATTAAGTTACATCTAGTGTGTTCCTTCAATAGCAGGCTACAAAAATCATTAGGCAGAGGCATTCCTCTCACCCAATTGAAATCTCTTGATGTAGTTATCTGTGCCAAAAAAATCTGTAGAACTATTAACATTTCTATATATATGTGAGATTTTATAAAAGGAGAAGAAAGGTACTTGAGGATGCTAAAAGCTACGGCCTCAAGCTCTGAAGGACCTTGGTGTTGATGGTGGTACTGGCTCCTTATCAATCGGTGATCAATCTTGTGCCCTTGGCTTCCACAACTTGATGAGTCCCCCTCCAAGGTATCTTTCCCCAGCTGTGCCATATCCTTGAACTGAGCTATTGACATTGACCTTCAACCATTCATAGCTAGGGGGGGTTTAGTGATCTTTAGAAGTGACAGTTGGCTTGTGATGGACAACTGGATTTCATTGAGTTCTGGATGGATGAGCCAAGTGGCTTTTTGAAAGGCTTGATGATGCTGAGTACATTGGTGGTAGTGACTTTAGGTGTGGGGATGGGTTTAGCATGCAACTTGGCATTTCTAGCTCCCCCACAATAATAGTAAAGAAAGGCCATCTCTATGCATAATTTCTCTCTTTTCTATTGAATTTTGTCATCTTGGCTATGATGTTGAGTTTATCTCCCCAGTAGTGTAGAGAGGGATGTTGCTATAAGTCCTCGAAATTGCGTTTTTAACCTTCTTGTGTACTTTGCAATCACAATTGATGTATTGGAATTTAGATGTCTTCTATCTTTTGACATCCTCAAGGGAAGTTTTATGATTTGGCTAGGCCTTGTTTGTATAGCCATGTTTTGAAAGGAATGGCATTTTTTACTATTCTCCAAATAAATATTTGGACTTTTGGTTGAGCTATGGTCCTCTAGCTCCATGCAGTTGAAGTCATCGAATTTCCTAACTGAAACTACTTGGCATATAGGCTGGCTATAGAAATTTTAGTAGATTCAATTTTAGCCCATGCTAAGCTAATATTTTCATGTTGGCTTGGTCTTGCGATGGAGAGAATTCTCTCCTTGAGTTATTTTCTAAATAGCAAAGCTAATTTTGCTTTGCAGTGAACTTAAGCAGAGTTTTGCGTTCTTCCTCACTAAGGCCTTCTGATGAGCCTCTTTGATTTGAAGGTTAAGGATGATTTGTTCCAATTCTTCTCTTTAGTAAGGTCAACACCGACCTTCTTCTTACTCCATGCTTTTGGGCGTTTAAGAGTTCTCTTCCCCCTTCTTGTTCACAACAACTGCTGGGCCACCTTTAATTTGTCTACTCTAGGTGTTGTAGACAATGACAGGTGCTTTCTTATATGTATGCCTAACCTCTTAGCAGCCCGTGGGGTTTGAAAATGTTATTTGAGCGAGTGATAAGCAAAGGTTAGTGGTTAGAGGCTAATCTAATAAGCAAGGGACAGTGGTCTGAGGGCATCTGAGTTGGCTAAAACTCTATCTAGTCTTTTCCATATCCTCTTCTTCTCATTTTGTTTGTTATGTCAGGTGAAAGCTGGTCCACTGAAACTAGGTCAAGATCACATTCCAACATGAAGTTGAGGAAGTCTTCAGCTTCCATTCCAAACTTCGATTGCTTCCCTCTTTTCTGTTCCTGTTGATCATCTATCACAATGTGGTTGCCCCTATGATGGCATGTAAGGGATCTTGAAGGAGGGTGGAGACGATATTCAATTGGTCCTTTCTATCATAAGAATCTAGGGTTTCTTTGTGTTTCAGGATGGTGCTTATATTCAACCTATTATTGTCGCAAGCCATAACCATCCCCTAGATCTTTATCAGACTCAATAGCTTAAAAACTAATATTTGCCCATCATTCCATCGCCTCCTATTCACGATATAACTGGAAAGGGCCTGCTTATGGCCCTTGTTTTGCTCAGCCCATCCTCCCCTCTTCTTCTTTTAGCTGATTGGTGTATAACTGGATCCACCTTCTATGTCAAATCTTTTTCCATGATCTCTTCCTTCTTAGCTCTTGCAGCATCTTTCTTCTGTTTCCTCAAGGGCTTCTACTCTTTTGGGTTTGGGTTTGATGCTAATGAAGCCACTGGAAGTTTAAATCTCTATGTTCTTATCTATCGTTTGGGTATCTAAAGTCATTTTAGCTTTGAATGCTCTGAAGTTGAGGTTGCTATTGTTATCTTCCCTATGAAGAGAAGAGTTTCTGATGGTTGACCCATTTAGAGGGTGTTGCTCCATTCAATGACTTTGATGTTGCTATTTTCTTTTCTGGGAAGTTGAAAGTGATTGATGCTCGTTGACTTTGCTTCCCAGAGATGTTTATTCGACAATGTCACAATGCCACCATTAATGGGGTCAGTGACGACAGGGTTGGAATGGTCCTCCTCCAACTCTTCGTCACCTTTACTGTTTATGTTTGAATTACATTGCTCTATGTTCATCTTTGTTGTTACATAAAACTCCGTTGTTGTCGTTGCCAATGGGCTACTCCTGGACCTCTAGGTTGGCTACCACGTTCACCACAGTTCCTCCTGCTGTCTACACTTAAGTTGCTTTACCCACAAATTTGCATATGTTTTTCGTTGGTGCTTCTATTTGTACCTTTGTATTTATAGTATTGGAAACTTAAGTTTTGGCTTTTGTGAGTAGCTCTCCAAAGGGTGTAGCTTTTGTTTTTTATAGCAAATATCTTTTGTCAGAGAGTTAATACTTTTTATTTCCTAGATTACTAATCATTTATTCTTACAATATCATGCACTTAGCATGAGAGCATATGCCCTTGCATTGAAGGATTAGCTAGTGCTTTATGCTTTTAACTTAATTTTTATTGTGAAATGTCAAGACTTTTCTTCATTTTGATGTTGTGCTATTATTTGTATTTTTATTTTTTACTTCCTATACTCCTCGTATGTTGGTTGTTTTTAATTATTAATCTTTCTAATAGGCTCACGGGAATTCTTTTGAGAAGAAGCTTGCATTGCTATTTGGGGCTACTTTTTCAGAGGTAATCATTCTTCTTTGAGTGCTGCAATTTATTTGTAAAATGGATGTATGTTACAACGGAGATTTTCATAATAAACAAATAAAATTCTGAATAAAGAAATATTAAAGGATATTTTTAGCAAAACTGACAATTTGTTGATGTCTAATTTCATGATTATCCATGTAGGTAGTCCATATTCTACTTTTAGTTTTGATTTTCCCAATGTCTAGTGTTATCATTTTAAGTGATACTATATATGCTTTTTTTATCACATGCTTAGTTGAATACATATGTATGGTTTGTTTTAAGCAGTTTATAATGAAAGGTTACCTTTTGAGAAACATACGTTAAAGATTAATTGAAGTGTTCTTTTTAGACGTCCTTGAGATCTTATGGCTGCATATGCAGCTCATGACCATAGTCAAGCAAGATTTGCCATGTGTTTTGGATATAAGCTAGATTGACTGAATACTTTAAAAATAGGTTAGTAGGTAATCAGAAAGTTACATCCAATTATTGATTTTAGAGTTTACCTTTTGACCATTTGTTTCAAGCAGTATATATTGAAGCTTTGCATTTTGAGAAACATTATTTTCCTTAAAGATTAATTGAAGTGTACTTTTTAGGCGTCCTTGAGATCTTATTGCTGCATATGCAGCTCATGACGATAGTTAAGAAAGATTTGCCATGTGTTTTGAATATAGGCTTGATTGACTGTGAATACCTGTAAAATAGGTTTGCAGGTAATCAGAAAGTTCCGTCCAGTTTTTGATTTTAGAGTTTACCTATTGGCCATTTGTTTAGAGCAGTGTATAATGTAAGGTTGCCTTTTGAGAAACATTCCTTTCCCTAAAGATAAATCCAGATGGCACATTTGCATGGAATCAATGGTCTACCTAAGAGCCCATATGGTCTAACCCCTAAACTTTATTCAAGTTTTTATGGAATATTTCACTTATCATGTCAAGTGGTTGATCCGGAATTGACTTGAGATCAACCTTGGATGCTAAGGTTTTGGGTTTGCTCGGACTCTCTTGAACAGATCATCAAAGATAGGTTTCTTATTGGCAAAAACAATTGGTGAGGAATGTTGAACAAGCTTCTTTGATTTCAACTTAGGTTCAGCTAGTTCGAACCTTGTTTTTTACTGATCCAGAGATGAAAGGCTCAATGAGCATACCAGATGCATCCAATTTAATTGAAAAGACTTTCTTTATGGGACGTTTTGAAAATAGATTGCCCTAAAGGGAGAATACTGTAAGAAATTTTAGAGTTCTGGGGTATGAAGATTTTCTTATAAAAAAAAAAGAGAAGATTTCTTACAAGTGCAATCCCTTATATTGAATTACCTATTTTCTCTTCGAAGAATAGAATTTTTGATTAAATAGGGTCAACACTTCAATAAATAAATGACACGATTTGGATAAGGCAATGGAAGAAACCCTTTCAAGATTAACGATTCTATTGTCTAGGGCTCATTTGACTAACCTAATTCTTTTAAGCTAGCTGCTTAGGAGGTTATAGTACCTTCAGAAGCTGCGAGTTTCCTAACTTTTTGATGCTTCAATGAATCAGGGGAGATGAAGCACAAGTCCAAGGCATGTCGCTTTCAACCATCCCAGTCTACCCACATTTCTTCTGTTGGCTTATCCAATTATAGATTGGGGGTTTTCTCACTTGTGACCTTTGATATCTTTGTACTGAACTCATTAACTTTATAAGATAGCTTATCCGAGGTCATGTCGACCTACTATATAGTGATAGGCATCATAAGTATGATATCGAACTTAGAGTGAAGTTGATTGTACCTTTCAATAAGGACTCAGCTTCTAAGGGGATACTGCAAATATGATAAATAAAACAATGAGCCTCACATAGTCTTCAGTAATAGTATAAAAATAGAATGGAGATGTGCTACCACAAAAAGGAGCATGGTATCAAGGGCATGGAAGCTTATTGTGAAAGCATAGTGAAGGCATGAAAGTCTATTGTTTTGGCCTATCAACAAAGATTTTAGTCACCATTATATCAAAAGCATTATAGCCTATCATTAGAGTTTAGGTTTGTAACGATGTAATAGGGCATGGAAGCTTATCGTTTTGAAAGCACCTAGGGCATGGACGTCTATTGCAGGGGATTAGGATAAAGTGCGTAATTGGTTTTTTCAATAGCTATCTCTATAGGGTTATGAATGTGAGGCCAAGATAGTGATAGACCTATTGGCGTAAATGAGTTGTTTCACATCAAGATAAAAGAGAGTCGAGATATTTTGTTTAATTATTTAAATTCGTTTCGAAATGAAAGAAGTGCACTCTACCTATTAGTAAGAACATGTGAGTAAAATTTATAAAATTTACTGGGGATTGGTGAGATTCATTCGGAGAGCTGGTTAAGATAAAGTTCAAGAGCATTTGGGTAATTCTCTCCATTGCAAAAATTTTGTGATTGGAATTTTAGGATTCAATGTAGAGCATTGGAGTTCAAGTTATTTGATGTTGGGGTATTGTATGTGGAGTATTGTTAGTGAAGAAGTGGAATTGGACCGTCTGGAAAATTATTAGGTTGGATCAGATTAAATCCAGTCTAATCTAGTTTGGTCTAATCGATGGGAATCGTGTCCGAAATAGATTGGTTACTAATGGAATCAGTTCGGACCAAGGCCGATTCCTTTGACCAGATGATTTCAAACTCATTCTGATCTAGACGGCCAATTTTAATAATTTAATATAAAAATTCTTATTATAGTATTTATATTATTATTAAAATTAATAATAATATAATTATCACTCTTAAAAAAATGTATCAAAAAAACTAAAAAGATTAAACAATAAAAGTATATTTCAAAACAAAAAATAAAGAACATAAGATTTCTTGCATTTAAATAAATATAGAATTTATTTAGGGTAAAAAGTTTACAATTAGATGTCACTCGTTAAAGTTACATAAAACTTTATAATTATTTCATCTGTCTCAACCAAACTATTTTTTTTAATTCTTCCACAAAATTGGATTACATAAAACTTTTTAACAATTTCATATTTTTCATCCAAACTATTGTCTTTTAATTTTTCCATAAAATTGGACTATTAATTCTAAGCCTCTTCTATGAACCTGTAGCATCCCCTTTTCAGGTTACCACAATAACATGCTTATTTCATAGAGAAGGTCATAGACAAGTAAAATAGATTCAATAAATCACAAAATCATTAAAAATTGTAACGGAAGCAATACCAAACTAAATTACAGAAAATATTTATTATATTTACAATAAGGTGTCAAAAACAAGTGTATTTATATACAGACTATACTCTGAAGTCTCAGTTTATACAATCTGATTTATATAAAAGCATACAACAACAACAACAACAACCAAGCCTTAATCCCACTAGGTGGGGTCGGCTACATGAATCATTTGTTTCCATTGCGCCCTATCAGTTACCAAATTCTTATCTAAGTCTAAGTAACTAAGATCACTCCTTATAGTTTCTTGCCATGTCTTCTTTGGTCTCCCTCTCCCTCTTTGTACATGGGCAAAATCCAAAAACTCAATTTTTCTAACTGGAGCTTCAATCGGCCTACGATTTAGATGTCCAAACCATCTAAGCCGACTTTCTCTAAGTTTATCCTCAATTGGTGCAACACCAACTTTCTTTCGGATATACTCATTTCTCATTCTATCCTTTCGTGTATATCCACACATCCACCTTAACATCCTCATTTCTGCAATATTTATTTTATTTGTATGTTTTCTCTTTGCAGGCCAGCATTCAGCACCATATATCATCGCTGGTCTTACTACAGTTTTATAAAATTTACCCTTAATTCTGGATGGGATTTTTTTATCGCACAACACAATAAAAGCATTTCTCCATTTTACCCATCCTGCTTGAATCCTGCTAATAACGTCATTATCTATTTCGCCATTATTTTGTATAATTGATCCGAGGTATCTAAAGCGCTCACTCTTCTTGACAATTTGATCACCAATTGTCACATCTCCAATATAAGTATTTCTTCCTTGACTAAATGTGCACTCCATATATTCAGTTTTTGATCTACTGAGATGAAAACCTTTAGATTCTAGAGCATTCCTCCAAAGCTCTAATTTCGCTTTAGCTCCCTCTTTAGTTTTCTCAATAAGGACGATATCATCTGCGAAGAGCATACACCAAGGCACTTCATCTTGGATATGTCCAGTCATGACTTTCATAATCAAAGCAAAAAGATACGGACTTAAAGCCGAGCCTTGGTGTAATCCAACTGTGATAGGAAAATCCTTAGTCAAACCTCCTTGTGTCCGAACACAGGTAATTACTCCTTCATACATGTCTTTAATAACTTGAATATAAGCAGTGCAAATTACTTTCTTTTCTAAAACTCTCCAAAGTACTTCTCTTGAGACTTTATAATAAGCTTTTTCTAAATCAATAAAAATCAAATGTAGGTTTTCCTTCCTCTCCTTAAATTTCTCCATTAAACTTCTTAATAAATGAATGGCTTCTATAGTAGATTTACTTGGCATAAAGCCAAATTGATTCTCTGATACCTTAGTATTATGACGTAACCTTTGTTCGATCACCCTCTCCCAAAGTTTTAAAGTATGACTCATTAATTTAATTCCTCTATAATTGGCACAATTTTGTACATCGCCTTTATTTTTATAAATAGGTACTAATATACTCTTTCTCCATTCATTTGGCATCCTTTTAGTCTTCAAAATCATATTAAACAATCTAGTGAGCCAAGAAACTCCTTCATCTGCGAAGAGCATACATCAATCCATTGATCTTAGGATGAGTAGGGAATAAGCACTAATTTGCATGCAAGCATACGTTAATATTTTAAGCAATAATAACAATAGCATATGGAACATGATAATTGCCATAAATAATAAATATTCAAATAACAATATGCTATTGTCCTTTTATTTTTTATTCTTTTTATCTTTAGGCCCTAGTTTCTTGAAATATGTCTTAATCGCCTCTTTTCATCATCACATCAATTCTCTATCTCGTGGTAAGCTGCCTTGCTTTTCCTGACAACCTTCTACCTCGTGGTAGGCTGCCTTGCTTTTCCTGACAACCCTCTAGCAATTAACAATTAGTATGTTGCCTTACTTTTATCATAACTCAAGTGTAGGCAGGGACATATACACGACAAGAAATCCTATTTTTAGTTCATTGTCAAATTTTAAAATATCATCTTAAATTCATTTAGTTTTTCTAAGTTCACAAGCCATTACTTGACTTTATAACTTGGTAAATAACTCTATAATAACTCATTAAACATATATCATTATACTCTTTATCATAAAAACTATAGTTCATTCAGAAAACAAGTGATATTCAAATATCAAAGCAAAGAACTAATTCCATAAGTTGACATAGCTTTCAGCCTTATTTGTTATTAATTGTAAAAGAAAGTAAACATGCCATTGCTGACTTCTCGATTAACAATCACATACTTTTTATAATACACAAAGAAGGTAAGCAATGACAATTAGTAGACACATACAATCCATTTCACAGTTTACTTCATGCCATCCTTATTCAAATCAATATTTGCTTGTTGCTGAAAATATTCAATACTATTTCTAGCTTTTAATTTAATATGCAAACTAGAGTTCATGCCTACCTCTTATAGGTCATGTTGGAGCCTTGTTAAATCCTTTTTCCTCTCAGATTTTTCCCTCCTAGTTGCTTTCCAAGTGAACAATTAGAAGAGCTTCTTTCGTAAAGTTGAGATAAGTGAAGGATTGGCTTACCTTTTTATTCTTCTTTTTCAGCTTCAAACACCAGCCTTTCTTCAAACAGCAGGAACTTCTTTTCCTTTCTTTTACCAGCAGCAACACTAATAGGGAATAGAAGAGAAAATGGCTCTCTCTTCTTCTCCGTTTTTAACTCCAAACAGCAACTCTTCTTCTCATACAGCACTCTGAATAGCAGCTTTTCTTACAAGCTAAGAAGAAGATAGCTTCTTGTTCTTCCTCCTCCTGTTCCGTCTTCCTTTTCTCTTTCCTCTTCTTCTCCTTCTCCTCTTCGTGAGTCCAGCCACTTGCACACTCACGGGAGCGAGAGAGCGAGAGAGCGAGAGAGCGAGAGAGAGAGAGAGAGAGAGAGAGAGAGAGAGAGCAATGAGGGGTGGGAGATAAACAGCCAGCTCCCATTCATATCTAATTAGGGAAATTATATTTTGATCCCATAGTATTCACCTCCTTACAAATAGGTTCAATTCTTTATACTTAAGTTCAAATTCATTCATTTTTAATTCAACTCAGTTTTAACAAATTTTAAATTCTATTTTTGTTGCTTGAAACTATAAACATTTTTCATAAATGTAACTTACATGCTTAAAATAACTTTTACCAAAACATCATACTTAAAATTGAAATTTAAAACCTAGATGTCACAGAACCAATCTCTCAAATAAGTAGGCATGCATACGGATGAAGGTGATAAAGAGCTCCGATAGTCTTCAATAATTCTCCTTATAATGGACAAAAAAGGCTCCAATAATCTCTAATATTTTTTAATATTTTATTAAAGTGTTCACATATTTTTCAATGTTTGTCTTAAAATATGTTGACAGGGGGGCTGATTTCACTATGAAATGGTCCCGTCTCCTTTGCACTTGGTCATTCAAAAAGTCTAGGGCGTAAAACCTATCTGGGATTAAGTTGGGATTGTGAAGCCTCAGTTGTAGTGGGTTGACATGTTTTTTTGTCAAATTTGTGGTTACAAACTAAATGCTTCTTAAACGTGTTTATTCCACTGCCGGTACCTCCTAGTTTACAAGAATACCCGTTGTAGATTTTGTGCACGACATTGTATTTGACTTGGCCTTCACTACATTTGGTTTAGCAGTTAATTCAAAATGATTCTATATCTTACTACGTTTTTCTTAAACATGATACATCATGCTAAACAATTGGGTAGAAGTGCCAACAGTTCCTCCAAGTTCCTTCCTTGGCAGCCATAGTCTCCGATTTCTGATGATATTCCAGATTAGACGAGTTTTCTCCAAACAAATTGTGAATTTTAACCTCAATCGTTGCCACGAGACGTTAATTGTTCCATGAATCTACAACAACCTGCCATGATGAAGTTGTTTAGCAAAAGAGTAATAGAGTTTTCAGTGTTTGAGAGTAGATGGAGATTTTGAAGGTGGGGGAGGGATATCACAAGTTAATAGGTATTTATAGACATCAAAATTCAGAAGAAAAATTTATATAATTTTTTAATGCACAATATAGAGAAAAATGGTTTTGTCTGTATAGCAAACGATCATTGGCAATGGTCAAAAGATCGTCTGGTATTATAAAATATTTTTTAGGTGGGTCCCACAATAGCGTGTGCTTTGTGAGCACTACACAGCTATGGTGCTTGGCTACCCACCATCCGTTCCCATGATAAACAGGCCGCAAATATAATTGAAAAATAACTTGGTTCAGTTCCCTGATATGGAATTGGTTGGGTCCAAGTTAGAGAACCAAAACCAGTTGGAACCTAACTGGACTTATTGGTTTCGAACTAGACTGGTCCTAGTTCGGACTAGTACAATAAGCAGCCTGATGGTCTTTAGTGAATGTAAAAGAGCCCATCTTCTTAAGTATTCTTATAATAGTTTTGAATGTTTTATGTCTAGGTCTCGCACTTAGAAATAATATTGTTTAGGTAGAAAGATCTTCTTATAGTTTTACATTTGATTGGCTTTGACCAAAGTTTAGAGAATGTTGAGCGCTTAGACTCAACATATTCAATGTTCAGGACTAAAATGTAAAATGTTCATTGAAAGATTGCAATTGTAGGACCCACACAAACTGATTGTGAAAGGTAACTCCAATGAGATTTATAGAGTCAATTGATTTTATAATAACTTTAGGCCTTGAAAATTTATAGTGTTCAACCCATGGTTTAAATTATTCACATGAATTTAGACTTGACATGATATTCATATTAGTCCAGCTATTGCAATTTAGAAGTATAAAACCTCATTGGACTCAAGTGAAATATGATGAAAATTAAAATAGTTCCTTGAAACCTCATTAAGTCCTTTTTTATATAGGCCATTTGAATCATTTTAGGCCTTGAAAACAATATTGAAAACGTTTTTGCTAATTTGGTAATTTTTCCATATTGTATTTTCATTTCAAATCATTTTAGGATATTTATGTAAAGTATATCATTCATTTTTATCCTTATTGGGGGTATAATTCAATTAGAAGTTGTAGTTGCCATGTGGGTGATGATTTTTGAGTGGATGCTGCAAAATTGGAGTTGCCACATAATTAATACCTTAGCAAATCCATGTACTTATCTCCACTCAAATCCAATGGCCCAAATTTATCATTGAGGGAGGGTTATTGCGGTGGGTTTAATGCGTGTCCAGATCATGGAGCCGTGGAGGAGCTCTGAAGATCTACATGAGTTGTCTTTCTCTTGGCTGTGACCCCATTTATGCATGAAACCATAAATCTTTGGTTCTTTGTTACACCACTATTTCACATGATTTATAGCTTGTTCTCTTTTTCTTGGCAAGAGGAATGGACAGAGGGCATCCATTTTCCATGGAGTTCTATGTTGGCCTTTACGATGGATTATCATTTTTAAATGAATCCATTCCTTGGATAATCCTATGTCATAATGGATGTGAAATTGGTTGAGCCCTCCAAGTTAGCCCTTACATGTTGGCGAGTGAAACAGACAAGCATGAAAACGATCTCTTTGCTATACAACCAGAAAGAAATCTGAAGAGGTTCAACCATCATTGGGAGATGTCTCACTATGTGATTGGTGGCCAAATCTTGATAGACAGGGGATGGTGGTCGAATCTTGATGAAGGGGAAGAAGAAGCAAAATACAGAACATAATTGAAAGAAATGATGACTGTATTGATGTAAATTCAATTTGGGAGATGCTTAATCAAAAATCGAGTCACTAGCTCTATGGCGAAATTGACCATGGGAATGCGTTCCTCACACTCGATGATTTAAACAAATTTCATAGCATGACAATATATTTAAGTGGCTCTATGGAGAGCTCTATTTAAGTACTTATCTGATACCTTAGTACCTATTTATAAGAATAAAGGCGATATACAAAATTGTGCCAATTATAGAGGAATTAAATTAATGAGTCATACTTTAAAACTTTGGGAGAGGGTGATCAAACAAAGGTTACGCCATAATACTAAGGTATCAGAGAATCAGTTTGGTTTTATGCCAGGTAGATCTACTATAGAAGCCATTCATTTATTAAGAAGTTTAATGGAGAAATTTAAGGAGAGGAAGGAAAACCTACATTTGGTTTTTATTGATTTGGAAAAAGCTTATGATAAAGTCTCAAGAGAAGTACTTTGGAGAGTTTTAGAAAAGAAAGAGATTTGCACTGCTTATATTCAAGTTATTAAAGACATGTATGAAGGAGCTGTTACCTCTGTTCGGACACAAGGAGGTTTGACTAAGGATTTTCCTATTACAGTTGGATTACACCAAAGCTCGGCTTTAAGTCCGTATCTTTTTGCTTTGATTATGGAAGTCATGACTGGACATTTCCAAGATGAAGTGCCTTGGTGTATGCTCTTCGCAGATGATATCGTCCTTATTGAGAAAACTAAAGAGGGAGCTAAAGCGAAACTAGAGCTTTGGAGGAATGCTCTAGAATCTAAAGGTTTTCATCTCAGTAGATCAAAAACTGAATATATGGAGTGCACATTTAGTCAAGGAAGAAATACTTATATTGGAGATGTGACAATTGGTGATCAAATTGTCAAGAAGAGTGAGCGCTTTAGATACCTCGGATCAATTATACAAAATAATGGCGAAATAGATAATGACGTTATTAGCAGGATTCAAGCAGGATGGGTAAAATGGAGAAAT
>JAEMOT010000683.1:112709-137333 GCA_019297695.1 Apostasia ramifera
TAGTTACTTAGACTTAGATAAGAATTTGGTAACTGATAGGGCGCAATGGAAACAAATGATTCATGTAGCCGACCCCACCTAGTGGGATTAAGGCTTGGTTGTTGTTGTTGTTGTTATGGAGAGTTCAATGACCCTTTATTTATAGCCAGTGGAGGGATTTTCTTGCAGTCTGCTCTGCTGCGGATCACGATAATCCCATCTTAACCTTTAAAATGGTTTTTAATCCTATTCTCTTAAATTAGGTGCTACATTACAGTGTAGCACAACTCGAGTGATCCACATCACTGAGATGTGGCCATGTTTAGGTGAGGGGCTTTTAGAACCTTTAAAATAAAAATAATCTTATATGACATCCTACAAACTTCAACATAAAATTAATTTAATCTCACATCCTCTCTCTCTCTCTCTCTTTATATATTTATATAGTTAATATAATCATCAATTTTATTTCATATCTTACACAAATTCCAACATAAAGTAATTTTATTTTAAATATATCTCACGTCTTCATGAATGGCCGAATAAGCCACAATTTAGACATCTTAGTAAACGGGCCCGTAGACATTAATTTCATTAATTGAATGTTCTAAACTAGTGGTGCAACTCCATTCGGTTCCGATCGGTTCTATGTGAAACTTAGATCCGCAACTAAAGTTGGTTCCATAACTTCAAAATTCGGAACCAATCTGAGTTCACTAAACTTGAATCGGACCTGAACTAAATTTAAATTTGGTTCAAGTCCAATTCAAACCCTAAAGCTATTTATAAATTCTCATTTCTCAATTTAATGTTATTCTGGTTTGGTGTTTCCAAGCTTTCAACTGGATAAAATTGTAGAACCTCAAAACATAATTATCTATAAATATTTAGATTAATACTACAACAAAATAAGGGCTTGAATAATATTCAACCAAGATTGCACAAATATTTCTGGACCAAATTTAATTAAAAATTACATTTAATTGATGAAGCTAGCAAAGTAATAATCCAACCTTAAGAACTTAACTCGGTTTAGGTCAATCCTGGCTAACCCGTATAATAGAACTAAGAATTGACCCAAGTCATCTGGTTCTAGTTATTTTAGAACCAGACTCGAATCAAACCGAATTGGAACCGAACCAAGTCGATCACTTTGGTTTTGGGTCAGTTTTCGATTCTCTAGATAATTTTGCACACCCCTAGTTTAGACTGCTCCTTGGGAGGAGTTAAATGCTCTTTTCAAATGGTTAAGATTTCTTTCCTTGAAAGGGATTTGGTTTCCTTGGGTTGCTATTGCAATAGGCTTGCTTGCATGAAAGGAAGAAGATGAGGAACAATTGCAATTTAGGACTTTATTTTGCATGTTTCTTTTTCATTGGCCCTATTAGACTATTCTCTTTCTTTCTCTTTTGTTGGGTTCCTCCTTTAAAGCATGGACATCTCTAGAAATCTCTTCTTTTCTTGTCGTGTTGTGTCCCTATATCTTGTCTATGCTTTCTAAGTGTTTCTACAATATTGAGCAAAAGTCATGCCAAATTTTACCATCACATAATATTAATGAAAGGTTGTATAATACTTATTTCCATTCTTGCTTTTATATGTATTTATATATATATGTATATATAGATGTATTCTGTAAAAGATTATATTAAAGTTTCATTTATGTAAATAATTACGAGTGAAGCTTTTGTTTAATTTACTCAGATTATGATTATCACTGTTTGAAGTATTGCACATGCTCTAGGTTTTATGTTCTTTCTATGAACGTTTTTGTATATTTCGTGCATCTCATATCTAATGTTAATCACTACATTTTCATATTCGTACCAACATGGCTGTTAGTGGTCGGTCCATTTTACCTTTTTCATGCGGCTGAATTTGTATCTGATTAGCTGCTCTTAGTTTTTATTTCATTGCGACAGGCTATTGATAAATCAAACAATGGAAACCAAAGTGGGCCTACTCAGAGGGCATCAGCTCTAGCAGCGCTATCTTCTGCTTTCAATCCTTCAAATTCCAAGCCTAAAAGCACTAAACTAGTCCGTTCAGCACAGGGTTCACAAAGAGCAGCTGCAATTGCTGCTCTTTCTTCAGTCCTAACAGCCGAGCAAAAGAAAGCGATGTCTGAAAGTTCTGCCAGTAAAACTTCATCCCCTTATTCCACTGCTGCTGGTAATTGATGGTGTGCTTGTCATCTGTTTGCATATTTATTTTTGCTGTTTAGTAGCTTTTTTTTGTTATATTACATATATTGGGGTTTATTACTCACAAAGAATGTGCCTACAAGAAATCATCATTTCATGATCGTCATCATCCTTTAGATGTAGTTCTAATTATGCCGACCAATAACACATGTTACATTTTTGAATCAATTAATGTGCTATTATCCCGTCCATATTGCTTGTTGAATCAACATTACTACCAAGACACAAGTTGGCCTTTTTTTCTTTAAATTCATGGTAAGACTTGTACTTATCTATCACCAAGCTTGTTACTGTCTGTCTTAAAATAATATCAACTCCATTCCTTTTACATTGGGATTAAATCTATCCCTTGCTGCCTGCATAAATTAGCTAAATAATATTTTTTGCATCATTTAATGATATCTCTGAGATGACCGTTCTTTTTCTTAGAAGTACTAGTAGAAACGTTTCAGAGAGGGACACAGTGCTCTGAGATAGGGGACCTTATTGAAGTTTCAGCTGAAAAGGAAGAAATAGATTGGGTTAATAATTTATCAAAGAGCAATGGAGCTGTTGTAGAGGTGAACCAGGAAGCACATGAAGAGAACGGCTGTGATAACACCTACAGTTATGAACGATTGAAAGCCAAATCAAGAAATCCTATTTCTGGAATCGACTACAAAAGAAGAGAGGTGCATGTCTTCTGGAGATGATCATCATTGTTTTCCTGGGTTGTTCGGCAATGATCTTGAGTAGCTAATATTGATATCCTTCTATATTTCTTGTTACAGGCTTATTTATCTGATGAGGAATTCCAGACTGTTTTTGGGATTACAAAGCAAGCCTTCTATCAGCAGCCCAAGTGGAAGCAAGACATGCAGAAAAGGAAGGTTGATCTCTTCTGAGCTCTACTATTTCAAACTTTATTTTAGTTTAAAAATCATTCGCTCATATATATCTACACACATGCTGCATGTTTTTCCTCGAGGATTGAGATATATGCTATTTGGGCCCTGCATCACTGTCGGTAGTTGCGGTATATTGATTACGTCTAGTGGTTTTTTTGGGGTGATTTTTGCAGCTCTACAGGCATTCTTTCATTTGTTAATGAGGATTGGTTTATGGTTCCTTAACGTTTTTATGAAGGCTCCCTGTGTATGCAGTCGGTTTGTTGCACATGGCCTGCCTATTCCTGAATGTGGGTATATATTATTCTGTTCTGTATAAGATGTACGCTTATTGCTATATATAGCATGCATAGTTTGACAGATCTAATGAGCATTTTTGTAGGATGCTGCTACTAGTTTTTGCATTCTAGAGTTGCGTCTTTATGTCAGCAAACTGTCATTAGGGACCCTCCTGCTTTTGATTATTAGCGGCTTATATTTCTCCTGCATTGATATTTGTAGTTGATAACTAAAATCAAACTTTCTAGTTCTACCTATTCCTGAATGTGAGTAAATATGATTCTGTTCTGTATGAAATGTGTGCTTATTGTTATTTATAGCATATATGGCTTGGCAGATCTAGTGAGCATGTTTGAAGGATTCTGCTACTAGTTTCCGTATTCTAATTCTGAAGAATATGTTGTGAGTCTTTATGTTAGAGAACAGTCATTAGAGACCCTGCTTATCTTTGATAATTACCTTGGCTTTTATTTGTCCTGCAATGAAACTCGTTGATAGCTAAAATCAAACTTCCTTATAGATCACACCTGATAAGGTCATGGAAAATAGCTATGAAGGGAATGGGAATGAAATAATATTACTATTGTTGGTGTAAGAACCTGCCAACGAAAATGAAGAGGGTGCAAACTAATCTAAACACTAAAATATCAAAGCCAATCCAGTTCAAAAATGAAAAAAATCAAACAAAAAAGTTTCTGATCTCATCCGGGAGAGATTTCACGCCTCAAGTGCGAACAAAAGCTGAAAATCCGAGAATAGGAAAAATCACAGAGATCTTAGAGGAAAGCTTCACCAGTCAAGATTCCTCAGAGAGTGAAGTATAGAGAATTTGGAATCCAATCCAATGATCTTCATTAGTGTTGACATTGAAATCTTCTAACTTAGATGGACGGTTGATCTCAGTTGGGAGATCATCAAATGTGGGGTTTGTTAACCAGGTGGAAAAAAATTTTATTGGGAAAAATCACAGTGCCCTAAAGCAGCAAAAGCTCACTCTATTTGCTCAGTTATAAAAGAGAATGTGCGACGACTCTGCACTGTCGTGTCCTATCACGACGCCTGCCTAGGACGGAATGTGAGAGGGGAGAATATTTGTTATTTTATATTTAAATATAAATTTATTCAAAAGATGATAAAAATATCAAATTAATCAAAAAAATCTAATTGAAATATTAATGTCAACTTTAGAGATTTCATTAAAAGGTTTTTAATATTGTGGATTTATTTGATATTATCTTCAAACACCAGGAATTTAGATGATATTTACCCATCCGTTATTGTATGCACGGTGGTAGCACTAGAATTTGAGAGTAAGAATCCGTCGAACATACCAAGTTGTGAGAGTCAATCCAGACTTGTATGGGATACTGAAAGTGCAAAGCTATCTTACATAACTACGAGGTGACAACATTTGCTGAGGATGAGCTACCCTAACTTGATTTGCTGAGTGGAAATGAACCTCCTGTAGTGGGGAAGGTTTCAGAGGTCCTATAGTGGAGCCTGAAGACCAATAGGCTTTTGTGGATGGGCTTCCTCAACTAAATTCGATCACTATTGATTTTGAGGAGCCACAACCTCTAGTAAAGGAGCTAGAGTGCCATCTACTCGTTGTTTGGATCGATCCTCCCTGTGCTTGTACAAGGACAGGAGGTTCGAATGTTATGTGGAAAATTGTTCATCTCGCAAGCATTAGGTCCTCATTGTAGTCTTACTGTTGCTCCCAATTCATCACCCAAACTTTTGAGTACATAACCAAGTACATCATCGTGGAACGTTGAGAGCTGGATTGATAATGGGAAAGACTTGCTACTAATTATGATTGGCTAGTAACCGACAATGTCTAGCGTATGGTGGACAATGACTTCGACTTTCAGAGTTCCATGATTTGACTTTTGGGTGGAGTTCACAAAAACAATTACTAAAGGGTGTTGTGATGTGCTTGAATGCGTTTTAGGCCATTGAGGATTTGAATGTCTTGTTCTCTCTTCATGTGTTCAGAGGGGGTTGTATCAAGTGACAAAAGAGTCTTGTTCTCTCTTCAGCCTCCCACATCCCTAACAAGCACGATCCCTCTGGTTACCTACCAAGAAGCGGAGCAACTAATGTCATATGGCCACAGCGTTGCTTCGGCTTCTTTAGTGTGAGGGACCATGAGATTGTGGCTAGGTGTGCAATCGGTACCTCACAAGAAGGAAACACAATAATGATAACATGTAGAAGACATTGTGTATCCTTTAGGATGTAGCCGTCTTGAAACATTTGATGGTCATTCCACCTCGAGTTCATAGAAGATCTGTTGGTTGCTAAAAATGTGTCTCGTCTCGTATGAAGCTGAGTGTTAATGAAAGTCTTACTAGAGGCATGCCTCACATGAATCGTTTTATTTTCAGTGCACAGTTTGGCCTTCCAGTCTTATTGAGAATGAATAAAATAAGCATCAGAGCTTGGGTGCACATCCTTCTGACATAGTCTTCAGCCTCTTTGTCGATGTCAAGTTAAAAGTAGCCTTGACACATTATTTTAGTACTATTCAAACAATGTGAACTATCATCCTTCTTCTTCTCTAACCAACACTATAACCATGGAGATTATTGCTGATCCTAGGTAGATAAATAGAGGATTGAAGATCGAAAATCGATCAAAAATTGAATCGATTTTAAATCGAATCGAAATCGAGTCGATCTAAATGAGCCGACTGACGAGCCAAAAGTTCGGCTCGGTAATAATTTCGAGCCGATTTTGAGCCAGGGTAGGCTCAGCTCGATCCAGCTCGAAATCAACTCGAATTAAAATACATTTTATATTATAATACGTATATATAATATATATATATATTATAAACCGATCCGATCTCGAGTCGGATCGAGTCGAGCTTCCTCGGCTTGAGATCGGCTCAAAAAAAAATTGAGATTTGATTCGATATCGGCTCGAGGCGATTGGNAAATTCAATCAAGCTCGAGTCGATTAATGTTATCAATCCGATTTTGAGCTGGTATTGGCTCGGCTCGAAATCGGATCGGTAACAGCCCTACTCCTGTGACACCCATTTGGTCTCTATTTTGTTAGGCATGCCTAAAACTAATATAGATACATGATTAAAAATAATAATGATAACAGGCAAGAGAAAGTCCTTTCTTCTTTATTTTAGAAATCTCCTTGGTTAGTTAAATTAGTTAAGATCTCAATGGTCTACAGTCAAGATCAAATCATATGCCATGATGATCGATAGATATAGATTTTATTTGTAATTTATAGGGTCTATTTTTTTTGTAAGATTTAATTTAATAAAATTAAAATTAAATTTAAATAAAAATAAAATTAATTATTATATTGGAATATGTGAAGGATGTGATATAAAGTTAGTTATTATGTTAGGATATGTGAAGGATGTAATATAAATTAATTATTATTTTAGTAATATATGTAAAATATAAAATAAAAATAATTTTTAATATTAAATTTTATATATAGTGTGATATATCTGCTTAAAATTAAATTAAATTAATTTTAAATTCTTAAATAAACAGGATCGTAAAATTTAGAATTAATCAAACATTTTTTATTTATTTATTTTTTTATTTTGTAAGTTTGTTTAATCTCGCAGCATCTGTTTTTATTTAGATTACATTAGCTCATCCTATCCAAGATTTTAAAAATCGGACCGGACCGGCCGGTTCAACCGATCGAACTGTGAACCGGTCAGCCAACCGGTCCGGTTTAATTTTATAATCGGATTCGCTAAAAATTGGCCAGAACCGGTCTAAACTGCGATTCAACCGGTCAACCGGTGAACCGGTACGGTTGGACCGGTTAAGTTTAAAATTAAAAAAAAAAAACCTTCCTAAATTCTGGGTCTCTGACTCAGCCTCTGTTCTGTGGCCTCTACTCGCGCGACAGTCAAACTCGCGATTTCTCTTGCCTCGCACTCTCCTCTCCAGCCCCCATCCTTTCGAAATGATTTAATATTTTAGTATTTTAGTGATATGAAATGATGAAATAATTTAGTATTTTAATATTGATAAAGCATACATTTGTTCAGATTTTTTAATGATGTACTAAATATTATACTCAATTTGTGATTTGCGAATATTTTGTTGGGTTATTGTTGTTTCGATTTGCTTGGAATTATTTTTTAGGTTATTGATATAAGATATTATTTGTTAAATTCAATTATTAAACATTTATTTTATGTCTAATTATTGTGTTGATGTGTGAATAATATATATCTTAATTATATTTATATTATATTTTATTATTTTTTTTTAATTTTTACTTCATCCCGGTTCGATCCCGGTTCGTCCATTGAACCTTGAACCTTTCAATCTACCGGTTCTGAAGCCGATCCGATTTTCAAAATCTTGATCCTATTTATAATTCAAGCGTCACAATTTTCATCAAACATCTATAACTAGGAGTAGGCAAAAATGGCCAAAGAATCGAGACCGGATTGATTGATTGATTGATTAAATTCTATTTCAATTCTATAATTTTTAAAACCGAATGACTCAGTTTGATTCTTGGTTCTAACATTGAGGAATCGAAATCAAACCGAATACCTAATTTAATAATTGATAATTATTAAATTTATCAATCTTGTAACATATAAATTAAATTTTTTTCATTTTATTATCATGCAATAAGTCTATAATATTATAAAAATATTAAATATTTTATTTTATTTATATTTATTAACACAATGAAATGTTTATTTTTTTATCAGCATTTTTTTTCAAAATAAAAACATGATAAAAATTTTATTCAAATATTATTATATCTGTATTGTAATGATAGTGAATTTAAATTCTTTTCAATATAATTTGAATTTTAAAAATGCCCCTTAATTGGCGGGCAAGAACAGGATCCGAACCGAATTTGTTCAGTTCGGTTCTGGTTCCCAAAGTGGTGGAACGGACAGTAGTTTTGCCTAGAACCGATTCGAATCAACCGAATTGCACGACTATCTACGAATATCACAAAATCGGTTCATAATTAAGTCTGTCAAGGGATCGCAAAAGCATCTGAACCAGGAGAACAGGAATTCTACAATTTTCTTCAGGTTCTAAACAGTCATATAATCTCCCTCTACTCTCTTTTTTTCCCCCTCTTTAAAAGGCAAAAAAAAAATCAAAAATCAATGAGCTACTTGAAATAAGTTGCAACAGCAAAGGAAGTAGAGATGGAAGCAGTCCAAAATCAAAAGGACTCACAGTGGGAGGAGCCTATTAATCCTTGCATCTTCTTGCAAACGTATATATAGTGAGACTCAGGATCTTCAAGAACATAATCTGGTGGAATTAAACCATTTTCTGTAAGTTGAACTGGTTCCATCACTGATCTCAATGAGCTGCAGCCCACAGCAGTTATAAAATCTGGCCTAGCTGTAGAATTACAACAGATTTTATGTAAGAAGGTGGTGTGCCTTCTAATAAGTGACAAGAGTACAAATTCTAGAAGAAAAAAAATATTAACATTTGTTAAAATTCTTTCAATCAGGTTCCTGTAGTTTACACAAACTTTCAATTAAGAACTTATGTAGGAACTTGGGCTTAAGGAAAAATAAAAGGGTAGTGTGGGTAGTACAACAGGAAATGCAAAGATCATTTTGGCAAAATTTGGTCTTTTATGATGACATAGTGATTTCAGACAATAAACATTAAAATGCACTAAAATGAAATGCATCATCTAAATTGATCAAATTGAATGATTTAGTAAACTACAGGACCTGAATAAAAAGAGTTAAAAGAGCATGAACCAATTTAAGAGATATCTTGAAATTTACCTCTGTATTCTGACAAAATAGTTCAATGTTATTTTCTCAAAAAATCATATATGATATAACAGGCATAAAAAAAGGAATTTGCATGGAAATGAAACTAATTGAACACTCGATAAGGACAAGAAGTGAACAAAATCACTAATCGACGTATTGGTAGTCTCGATCCCAACCGTTCTTTCGGGTTTAGTATTAACTTAATGAACGAATGCTCGAAGGATAAAACTGGCTGTTGATATAAGAACTTTTGGTAAAGCTCATCCCGCCTTGTGATCTCATGCAGAAAAATAGTATACCCAGGATAAACCAAGTTAAAAGGAAAACAAGAGAAACCATCCTAATCAAGAGAGAGTCAAATTTATAGAATAGAACTACGAATAGGATATGTGCATTAAAAAGGGACACGATTCATTAGAAATTCTCTCATGTTAGCCATCTTACGAAGTAGGATTTTCTCGAAGGAGCATTGCAATTTTTTATTAAAAGAATCAGTGGACAAATCAGGAGAAGCTTATTCTATTTTTCTAAAGCAGTGCATGTGGGCATTTTCTTAATTTGAAGAATCAAGGATGAAATTGAAACATCCTTCTAAACCTACAAAAGCTAGAGCCAAAAGGCTTATAGTAAATGTGCTGAAAACCTTAAAACAAGTATCTAAAATTGTCTAAACCCATTGAAATGTGCTATGTTAAGCATCTATCTCGAATTGTTTATAGGAGAGCTGCATCCATGGTAACCTTACATCATATACTGAAAGGTATTTCCAAACGCGAGCCTTACATCTATGAGAACGTTTGGTTCAATGTTTTCTTGATGTTGTGTTGTGTTGTGTGATCTAGAAAGAATAATTATTTAGTTTAATGACAGCTTTAAATAATTTTTTTTAAAATTATAGAATTATTACTCAAATGATGACATCTAGATAACATCTTTTGAGTGATATAACATCTAGATAACATGATGTAACATTAAGATAGCATCAAATCAAATGCCCTCTATGATCACTTTTGTAGTAGAAGATTTACAAAGAGAAAAGGCAACCTTACAGGAAAGGCAACTAAAAAAAATCATGAGAGCAAATATTATGGACAATTACGAAGCATATTAACTACAATGTACCTTGCAACAGATACATGCTAGATAGAGAATTTAGTGTTTAAGTGAATTAAGTGAAGTAAGAGATAAAATCCGACAGAAATTTTAGACCCATGTTGAGGGAGGAAAACAACTTAAGCAAGCTAGCGGCCTTAATCAGCCGACACGGTAGAGTAGGAATGCAGCTGCACTCGCTAAACTACCAAGAATAGGGAACAAGAGGATAAGAGATTAACGTAGTTTGCCACCTCTTCTCCTACATCCACAAGTCGTGTTATGAAATGAAGATTCTGCTATATGGGAAAAGAAAATGCCCAAAGGCACGTACAAAGAGGTAATGAAAGAAAGCACAGAGGACACGCTCGAGGTTAATAAGAAACCTTGGGGGCTCAAAGGCTTGCAAGAGAGGGGAAGAGGGAGAAATCTAAGACTTAGCTAGAAGAGAGAAAGCCTTAGGGCAGAGGGAGAAGATCCTTGGCTAGGGAGGAAGAAAAGTCTTCTAGAGGAGACAAGTTTCCTTAGATTGCCTGAGAAGCCGTATTTCTGGTAGTTGAGGATGATTCTTGGTCGTAAATGTTGCTTTTATGATGTCAACATGTGGCTCAGAAATCCCATCATACCAAGGATGAGACATTCTTATAGAGGGTGGAGCGCATGCTTCATCCAAATTCTCTCTTGACACCGCCTGCCCTATGCATGCCTATGGAGAGTTTCGCCACACATTCTCCTAGATTGATGGCATGAACTTCCTTGCCTTGGGGTGAGCGAGGCATGTAGTGGAACACTGTAGTAGCAAGAGCTTAGAGGAGCGTTGAGGACAATCACTGTGTTCGAGTTGAAAATATCATGCGAGCTGGTTAAAGGTGTTGGCCAGACAAAATCCAAGGTTGTTGCTCCGTTTTGTGCGACTAGGGTATCCTTGCCAGGCAACTCTGCCCAGCATGGCAGTTGCCAAGATGTTGCTCGGGATCTTCCCTTGCCCCGTCTGCAACCTCAGGCAATGCTTCCTTCAGGCAAAGAGGTTATGTTAGGGACATTGTCCGAGTGCCATGTGGATTACTGTGATGAAATATGTATTCCATGCGTAAGCAAACCATCACTAAGCACTAAGCAAAATTTCAAATTACTTTAGATTTAACATCATCACATGGTGAGAAAAGTGGATAAAACTAGCTATTAAGTAAAAATGGAAAAAGAAATTGATAAGGAGTATACAAGCAGGGGGTTTTGGGGCAATGTCTAAGCATACGTATGATGTACAATTTGATATGCCAACAGCATCCAGGTTGATTCAAGTGAGAAATCCTTAACGACGGATCACCATAAGTTATCTGCAGTCAACTAAGCACTCTCATTTTAATTCATGCTCATAATTCTAAACCATAAGTGTAAATTTCAGTGCAATTCAGAACATACCAACATATATATCCCTCCTGGCTTAAGAAGTCTGCATAAAAGACAATATACTGCTTTTCAAAAAAAAAAAAAAACAAGACAATATACTGCATCATAGGTCAAATGAATAAAACCTGACACAAGAAAATAGAGACTAGTCAGTTATTGTTAAAAAGAAATCCAGTATGCCATGAAGATTTACCTGTTCACTTCTTCTAGCATCAGAGAAACACTAAGTGAAGCATCACCACCACACTAAAATGCCATCAAAGCAGGGAAAGAAAATTAGATTAGTGTGATAGAAACAAGGAGAAATAAGTGCTAAAGAAATGAATGTACCATTAAAGAATCCAGAGTCCCTTTGTTAAAATCATAAAGACAGCAAAACAGTAGGGCAACATAAAACAAGAACCTGTTAGTTGGCAATATTTCCGTATATAATAAAAACACTAGAATGGAACAAAACCAATATAAAAATGAGAAATGCTTTGTAGCTCCCTTAAATATTGAATTCAACTAGAATTCCTATGTAGCAACGGTATCATAAAGACAAAAAAAACTGATTTTGCTTATGCAGTAATGATGTTACGTAGAAAATTCTAGTTGACTTCAATATTTGGTGTCGTTTACGGGAGATATGTAGCATTACTCTATTTACATTGAAAAAATTTACCTTTGTCAATCACGGAGTCAAAGGTTTGATCCTCAAAGAAGCTCATCTCCCTGACATCCATTTGAATATCTGCAGCAAACAACAGATAAGGACACCAAAGAAATTCATGCCCTTTGGTTTCCTAAGAAGGAAAGACTTGGATCTTGTTGAAGTCAGTGAAAAGTGGGATACACTTTAGCTGTTGAATATGAGCGCATCTCTTTCTCATAATTTCTATCACAACTGATGATATGTCAATGTTCATTATGTCAATGTAGCCATCCTTCACCATATCTTCTGACATAACTGCTCCAAACGATAAAGCATGATCATGAGCAACATCAGCAAATAGAAAGAAAGTACACAGTGGATCACAGTAAAAGGAACCCCAGAAATTTTGCTTTAAGGAAAGAAATTTGGGTCCATAGGTCAGATGTAATACGGCTTCTTTTCTTTCTCTGTAGGGAATTCATTGGATATCAAAAGTTAATATGAGATTCATGATCAATATAGCACAAAACCCAGATGCCAATAACTGCAGAGAAGCACCATGATGGAAACCTAACTGCAGAAGTGCTGTTCAAAACGCGAACGAATTCGAATAGAGGGGGGGCGAGAAGAAGGGAATACGCGCATTTCCGCAGCCAGCCATGAGAATCCGAGAGGACAAGGGGACGAATTTGCGAACGAAGGGGCGGAGAGCGGAGTAGCGCTGGTACCAGTCGAACGACGCACCGTCTTCCTCCAAGTATCTGGCGTCCCAGTACTCCGCGTCGCCGTAATCGTACTGGTTGGACTGCGACGAGTCGCTCAGCATCTTCCTTTTCTTCTCCCTCTGTGGCCCAATTGACTTCCTTCTTCCCCTCCACTCACTCGCCTGAGAACCAGAACAGAAAAATCAGGTCATCGCTTTCTCGAATTATTCATAATTTTTTAGTGGTGAAGAATTAATTTTTAAAAGAAAACTTTGGGGAGTAACGAGGATTCAGTCTCCACCACACAAACTCAACTGCAACCACCGCAGCACCACGGCACCAGCTGCCGGCGAGGCCCGTCGCCATCGGCTTCTTCCTTTTACATCACCCGAACGCCGAACGCCACCATAATTTCTCTCCGAGGAACGCATTCAAATATTTTGGGACATTTTCGTAAATAGCAAATTTCGCAATGCTAAAAAGAAAGTTCCCCAATGGACCGCCAACTCTATGGAGCCAATGGCATGGAGACAGCTGGCAGCTGATCCTCAGCGCCATACATGCATGTCACATATTTAAAATTAGGTATTAGCATATTTAAATCTTTTATGCCGTTTAATAGTTGAGTAATAATATTATTTTAGTAATAAATTTATAACTTTCATCACCTCAATTTAACTTTCACGTAAATTGATCTAAAAAAAAACTTCCACGTTAATTAATGATCAAAAAAATATTTTCACATAAATTATCCAATATAATATTTTTTTTATGTGAAAATATTTTTTTGATCATTAATTAACGTGGAAGTTTTTTTTTTAGATCAATTTACGTGAAAGTTAAATTGAGGTGATGAAAGTTATAAATTTATTACTAAAATAATATTATTACTCAACTATTAAACTGCATAAAAGATTTAAATATTTTTAAATTTTTTATGTAATTTCTGCATTGTGTAATAGTGATTATTTATCCATATTAATAATTATGTGAAAAAAGTTAAGTAAATTACTGTATAACAAATTTATAATTTTAACTAAACTGAATATGTATAACAAGATTCACATTCTTTTACATTTATTTTTTTAAATAATGATATATATATTTCATTATTTTATGATAATTTTTTAGATGTATAAATAATAATTATAATTATCCTAATTTGAGACATTACGAGATATAATATCAAATATATGCGGGTAAATTTATGTTTTAAGTTATTTAAAGTTTTATGATAATTTTTTTAAAAAAAAATTATTTTTACCCTGCTAATAAATTATGTGAAATGTATCCTAACTTTTTTAAGACAAAAAAATGAAAAATTTATTTTAATATTTAATATACAATAAAGCTAATTTATTATTAAAAATTACAATAAATATGAAATAAAGTTAAATTTTTTTAAACTACATCTAAAATAAAAAATAAAATTAAGTTTTAAAAGCATAACATTATAAGTAGTGAAATAAAAAAAAATTAATGATTAATTTATGTGAAATATAAAATAAATATAAAATACTAATAAAAATATTTTTGAAATTATTTTGCAGTATTTTGGGCCCAACTAAACAAGACTTCACTTGATCAAAAAAGGAAAATTTTTGTAAATTTTTTTTAAAGATGTAAGAATAGAAAATAAAATGAATGTTATATTAAAAATTAGTTAGATATAAAATATATTTGATTCATCTAATTAGAAATATATAAAATTATTGTATAATTAATATTGGAGTTTCATGGGAATTTTTTAGTGGCTTTTTTAGCTTTTCCTTTTATGGAGCTTTTTTTGGCTATTTACTAGAAGCAACTTATGAATGTGTTTAGCAACCAATTTTAAACATATATAACTTCTAAAGGAAGACTTTTTCTTTCTCTAACCCTCAAAATTAGATATTTATATATATCATCACATATTTTAATTACATAATTGCATTTTTTATTTAGATACTTTAATTGTACTCGCAATTACATGTCCTCCTTTTTACTCGTTTAATTATTTTGTTCTGTTTTGAATTGATTATTGTATTTAGATATCATTTTTAAGTCATTTTAACTTATATTTTATTGCTCAATTTGTGTTATGTATATATGATGGGCAGTTTGGTTGGATTCACTGGGTTAAATTGGGCTGATTTTGGCGAGTTTGAGATGGAACAACAAATAGGAGGATAATTTTGTAATTGTTCCATCGAATACAACCTAAATTCTCGGCTGATTATATTAGGATTATTATTTGTTTTCTCAATTTTTTATTTACATTTTTTCCATTTATTTTTATTAATGAATGAGCTGCTGAATAATTAGAAGTTAAAGGAGGCCTTTTATTGTAAATTCCCTGATTATATTAGGAACCAAAATTTTATTTCCATCCTTTCAAGGATTAGTGGTTCCTGATGTAAGCACTTCGAGCAAATTATAAAATTAAGCATTAATTTTTAATTAA
The DNA here is from genome assembly GCA_019297695.1 of Apostasia ramifera. NCBI lineage: Eukaryota > Viridiplantae > Streptophyta > Magnoliopsida > Asparagales > Orchidaceae > Apostasia > Apostasia ramifera. Next base: position 128,112 of record JAEMOT010000683.1, read on the forward strand.
TTAATTAAGTATTAATTAGTATAAATTATGAGAGTAGGCACGAAAATAAAAAAAACTGTTAATAATATTAATATGTTAAATGATATTAATAAAATTTATTATATAATATGTAAGATTTATTACATTAATAACTTTTTGAAGATGTAAATAATATATTAAATTTATCATGTAATATATTATTATTTAATAAATAATCACGATATAAATAATATATAATTTTTTATCAAAATAATTAATTTTAGATTTTATTATATTAATTTTAAAGAAATAAATTAGTAATATTTTGAGAATAATATTTTTGTATATTTTTTGTGAATTGAAAATAGGATACACATTGGAGAATACACTAACATTATGTTTATTTTACTGGAATAAAATAAAATTAAAATAGAATTATCATTCAATAAAAATAGAATTATTATACTACAAAAATATGATAGTGATTTTTTTATTTATCTGAATAAAATAAAAATTGAATAGAATTTAAAAGTACTAAAATATTTATGAATATAATTTAATAAATCTTTATATTATTTATTATTATTACTATTTATTTTATATAAATAATTAGATTAATGCTACATTGTCACTTAAATCAGTATATGTGTATATACAACATAATTATAAAGATGCATACATATATATGTACATGTATATAGATCTGTAAATGGATTGGATCTTGATCTGATCCGATTTATGATCCGAACCGATTATCTTATGAAACAGAATAAATTTTTGACCCACACGATTATTCCAAAAAACCGACCCGCTCCGTTTAAGTATTGTCGGGTCAAATCCGAGTCGATGCTGATCCGATCCGAAAAAAATCTGACCCGAAATTTATAAGTATGAAATTATTTTACATATTTATATATTTATTATTTAATTACATATGTTAATTGTTGTTTTATTTTATGAAAGTTTTGAAATTTGATTGAGGCCTATAATTATTAAAGAGGCTATTACAAGTTATTTTAAATGCAGTAACCAGGAAGTGCTTGTATTGTGAATGGGATTAACAGCTATAAATATCTTTTTTCGTTGAGATGAAATATTTAGTGCTAGCTTTAACAGAATTATGCTTTATTTTTTGTGTAATATTTTTATTTATACTATTGGTTCTATGTTTGTAATATTATAATATAATGCTAATGTCAGTGATATGATCTTTAGATGTTTATATATTATTATTCCTATATTTTCTACTATAATGAATTTATATTGTAAATTATAGTGATCAAAATTTTATTTAAAAATATAAGAATATATGTACAACTAATAGTTGTAGTCATTGAAAAAATAGTGTTAAATTATTTAAAAAAAATTCTGGGTCGACCCGAAATTCGATCCGAAAATCCAAACCGTGGTGGGTCATGGAACGGATCTGGGTTGACCTCGATATGATCCGATTTTTAATCCGATCCGGATATATTGGAATCGGATCCGGGTCGGAGTCAATCCGATCCGGATCCGATCCATTGACAGACCTACATGTATACATATATATATATATATGTATGTGCACGTATATGTAAGGGTAATTTTGGAATAATATTTTTAGCCCACAAGGAATAACTAAGGATTGACTATTCTTTATGTGGATAGAAAGAATGACTATTCTATGAAATGCGGAATAGATGTTCCTATGAATAGATATTCCTATGAAATAATTATTCGACTAAGCAATATGGGAATAGATATTTTCACAAAAAATAAAGGTGAAACGAAATAGTTATTCCATCCAAGTAAACACACTCTAGCATTGTTGAGAGTTTAACATAAAATTACTGATAGTTGAGAGTATACATACAAAATAGAAAATAGTAACTAATAGTAAGTACAAAAAAAAAAAAAGCTCTTACGCGGAATAGCATCGCTATCGGGATACATACGTGTTTAGTGATCTCCAACGCCTTCTTGCAAATTTATGTGTTCCAGTATCTCACCGATATTTTTGATGGTTTATAAAGTACAAGCCCTGAGTTTCTCTTGAACGTGCTTAATTATTTATATCAATTTCTACGAGCACGACCTCTACAAACTTATCGATTGATATTATTAAAGCTTGTTTTAATATTATTTTATATTCATAATCATTGATTATATTTCATGTAGTGTATGTATTTTATTTAAGATACTGTTAATTTATTGCCCAACTTAAGTCATGTAACAGATATAGACCCACTCCAATAGGCTTGACATCTATCATCCAAATAAATTATTATACTACCAAAATATATAGTTGCATATGTAAAATATGTTATTCAATCTAAGAAATGTATTCTGAAATTAATAATAACTAAAATTTTCATAACATAATTAATAAATTATTATTTGATTATTAAAAATATTACATTTAGGTCCATTAGTAGTCTTGAAACCTTCATTGTGTGTACAGCTGGGCTGCATTCTCATTTTGATCATATTTAAAATATGTTTCCTGTCTTCTTACGATAGTTCTATAGAACATTGGAGTGCTAATTTAGATATATATTTTTTAAAAATTTATTTTATTTCATATTTTGTATAATTTTTCATAAATATGTCAATATAATTTCTAATATAATTAATAATTTTTATTTGAGTAAATTATATTTGAATTTTTAAATTTAAATATAATATTACATAAATTTATAATTTAAAAATTTAACAAGTGGGTTAATAATTTTTGATATAATTATCAATATTATTAAATAAGGAGGGACAAGATAATTTTGATAAAATTTTAATAATAAAACTAATAATAATTATATAAAGAGCTAGCAACTCACGTATTTAATTTTTAAAATTAAAGACTTAAGATATATTATATCATGAATTCAAAAATTAGATATAATTTACCAATTTTTTATTTAATTTTAGAGAGCATCTCGATGTTATTTTAGTATTATATTATATTATTTAGAAAAAAATTATTTAATTTAATAAAATTTATAAAATAATTTTTTATAAAATTATATAATTATTAATTAATAAATTATGTGTAAATGTTAAATTATTTATATCACTTGACATAACTTTAAAATAATAGTTAATCAGTTGCAGCTTTAATTTTTTTTTTAAACTTCAAACATGCATTGCAGCTTTTATTGCTTTTTTTTCAGATGTTAGTTGGGAGTGGAATACATCCGTCCTTCCTGATTTTTGTGCAATTCTTTTTAAGAATTGCTTATCCTGTATTTGATATTTTGTTTTTATTGCTTTAATGTGTAGGCAATGGCCGACTTTCAAAAAAAAAAAAAAAAAAACATGCATTGCAGTTTTTTTTTTCTTTTGTCCCATTGAAATTTTTTTTTCTTTTTTTTCATAAAAGGCTCAAATTTCTTTCGACCGCTGATTCAGAATTTGATTTCGATTTTCGAATTTTAAAATTCCCTGCCTAGTTGAGTCGTTTGTCGTCGCGATCATGGCATGCTTGTTTCGTGCCCTAATTCCACTGGTGTACATCAGCCGATGGAGGCTCGCCTTCTCGAGTAGGCGGAGTGGCGATCAAAGAGATGAACGAAGCTACTTTTTGAGGACCTCGGAAGCTATCCTCACGGCCATTTTCCCTCAGTCTCTCCGCCTCCCGTGACCGCAGAACGCCAGCGGCATGGCCGCCACGCTCGCAATCATGCCGGCTTCTCTCACCTTTTCGACCACCATTCCAATCTGTAAAACCGCCGGCTTCCGTCGAATCCCTGCCGCTTGCCTTCGCTCCTCGTCCTCGTCTACTCCTCCTGGCGAAAGAACCTCAGATCCTTCGGCCGCCTCCTCCGCGCAGGCTCCTGCTGTTCGATTTCCTGATTCGGCAAACTATCAGGAAGCTGGACTCGCCTACAAGATTTCCTCTGATAATGGTGGAGGCTCGGTCGTTGCCGTCACCCCCTCCACTGAATCGACAATTGAAAAGGTACGTAATATTGGCATCTGAACTGTTTTGTGCATATTCACTCCGAAAATTATCTATGTCAGTTAACTTACGCTCATCAATTCTGATGCATGAACTTTACTCATCAATTCGGTGCATCTTAAATCAAACCTGATCGTTCATCCAATTCTCCACTATTAAAATCGGCATTTAACGGAATATTCTATATAATTAATAGATTTAAATAGTTTTTAACATGTAAGATTTGATTTAAGATGCACCGAGGGATAGATTTTATTCTGATGAACCTTGTTTAAGTTAAAACATAATTTAGGTATGGTTTACTCAAATAAAATGTAAGGTTTTTAACTACAATGTGTTAGTTGTAAAATTAAAATAAATGAGTGTGTCTCATGTAATATTTAACTTTAAGGTGTCTAATAAGTAAATATTGAAGTTTTTTGTGTCATATGGGTAAAAACTTCTTTTTTATTTTGAAATATGTGTATGATGCAAATTATTGTTAAATTTTATGTGGTGTTTTCCTAGCTCAGTAGGGAAGAAACTTGCTAGGAACTAGGGATTTTAGGTTTGAACCACACTATCACCACAATTTTCAAATGAGGTTGGTAAAATTGTAGTGTTAAGCATTGAAATTAAAAAAAATAGTTAAATTTAAATAGTGAAATTTGCGTTTGATGACATAATAAGTAAAAGGTATCATGGTTAATTTTAAATTAGTAAGCAAATAATGTTGGATGTTTCTAAGAACTGTTCTCAACATGTGCTTTATGCAACCCCCTCGTATACGCGAGGCCGTAAAGCACGGGCCAAGCTTTACGAGCGTAGCTCGCTCCTTTCGGGTTAGCCATCGAGCGTGCGACTTGCTCTTGCGTGATTTTGTTTCGCGTGGTTCCATCCTCGTTGGCGCGCAGTGTGTTAGCTCTCCTGCTGGCACCCTGCTTTTGTCACCACTCTGTGCCCCAAAAGTGCCTTGCTTCTCTGCACTCCACCTTTCCACGTTGCCCTGATGCATGCACGTGCTGCCCTCACCTTAGTTGCGCCCATCTACGACCCTTTGCAGTCACTTTCTGTGGGCCATGCCTTCGTGTTGCTCCGCCTGCATTGTGCTTCTCCACCTATTGGTGCGTCGCTTTGTCTATTAGCGCCTTGCGCTATCTCACTTGCTAACGCCCTCACGTGCTACCCTGCCTTGCCGCACGCTCGTAGCCACCTCACCTGCCAACGTTCTCTTGATGCCTTGCCTATGCTCACTCTTGGCCGCAGCTTTGCTTCTACTGCACTTAGGCGAGATTTACATCCTTATCGACATACTCGCATCTGCAGATTTCCTGAGATATTGATGGAGGAGCTGTCATATATCAACTTGATCACCAGAGATATAAATTGATAAAAGGTCCCACAGAAATACATCGTAGTAGATTTGATCCTTGCTCGACAAGGTCAAGTTCTTCTCACCCTGAGAGAATTGATGGGGACATCATGATAATAGATGATCCAGATCAGATCATTATCTAGGATGCCTTGTAAATAAAATTAATATACTTTTGAATTGGATTGATTTAACTTCCGGAAGGACTTTAAACTAGCTTTTGAGACCAGTTGACTTTTTTGTGCTGTAGTATGTAAAATGACGTAAGAATATGAGGTAGTGTCCATGGGCCATTATAGTTTTGGTTAAATCTTGCAATTATTGTCTGTCATGACAAATCTTTTCACCAAAAGAGGTTCCTTTGCATTTTGTATGTTAGGTTATCATTTGAAAATTGGAGAATGATTTTGCTTAGCTGTATTCATTTGCATATCTATGGAGCATTGTAGTAAAGAATGGATAAATATTTTGCTGTCAACCGCCCATAAGCTTCTTGCTATGGAGTAATGATCAGCTATGCAAAAATAAACTGGAAAGTTCCTCATAAATTGAGTTTATGCAGCATAGTATTATCAGTATGAAATAGAAGGAACTTGCACTGTTTGAGGGTTCTTTCGTGCCGTATTGAGGAATAGGTAGCAACCAACATGAAATTCCATTCATGATATGAAGTATTGTTTTAACATTTTAGAACGTCCAACTTCCTATATTGCACTAAATTTTGTGAAGTTCCCATATTAATCTTCTATATTTCCTTTTGTTTGTATATACTGATAATTGCAATGGAATTTCTCCTAGCTTAATGGGGAGGGTGTTTGCCTGGAACTAAGGGATCCTAGGTTCAAATCTATATCACTACAATTTTCAATTGAGGTGAGGGGGAATTGTGGTACTTGGGGCACAAAATTAAAAAAAAAAAACTCAGAACAATTTATTTATAAATATAAATATGTATATATATATACTGATAATTGCTGATAATGAATAAAATGTAGTGCACATTATCTTTCATTTTTTATTTTGATTGGGTCTGGAGTAGTTTGCTTGGTTTTCCTTTATCAAAATGTTGTTGTTTGCTAGTGACATTAATTTCTACTTAATTATGAAAAGCTTCTCTTGGTTCATACTATTATGATTTCATTGTATATCTGATTGGTCCAACGTCTTTCTTTCTCAATTGGCCAAGCAGCTGATATTTGATTTCCGTTTTTTGGCTCTTCTGGCTGTTGGCGGTTCGCTCGCAGGCTCTTTATTGTGCTTTATGAATGTAAGTCTCTCCCTGTCATGAATATTTTACTATGAAGACTTATAAAACTTTTGAAATAGTGATGTTTAGATGGAAAATAGCGTTCTTTACTAATATATATATATGTAGGCGCACACACACACATGGAAGTTCTTTGACCAGGAAATGACTTGCATACAATAATTTTTTTCAATCACTTAAATAGTTATTTTTGGGTTTAAAATACTCTATTCTTTGAACCTATAAGGTGGTGAAATTTAATTTATGCTTTCAAGGGAAAGATCTCACTTCAGATTATATATGAGATTAGAGTTTTGTCTTAGTTGATATTTTATTTCTTTGTGATAGATGGATGTAGTACTTCCTATTGCTGACTTGAGTTTTTTTTTTATTCTGATAAAATGTGCAATATTTACATTTTAACTGCAATAGCTGTCCCTTATACTCCAATTAGAATCAATAACCTAGCTTATCTGGGCTCGAAACTGTTGTCATCATTGTTGTTATTTAATGAGTGAATTCACTATATCTTATAGTGAATGGTTTAAGTGAGGTAAGAAACATGTTAAACTTGCTTCACCTGTGGTTGAAAATAGCACAAATCCAATGCTTCCTGCAATAAAATCTATGTATGCTGAGCACAGTAACAATAACAATACTAGACGTCAATGTCAGTGTCAGTCGATTCAAAATTGACGTTGATGGAAAGTAGAGCCCACACTACTAGTAGGAGTGCTAGTTAGGTAAATGATATCAAATTGGTAGGTGCTAATATTATTTGCATTGGTTTCCAAGCGGACACTAATGTTTGGGTCGATTTTCCATTAGAATTAGGCTGACAATAAAATTCCACTAATCGACACAAATAAATATAGGTCAATAAATCTAATAACCCTGCATTGACTTGAATAATGATGCTAATCATGGTATTAGCGCAATCATGTTTGACACAAAACCGGTGTTGGTGTGTTGCCTTCCAAATCGAAGTTTGTTTGCCAATGCAAAACCAATGCTGACATGTAATTGAACTCACAACAATGTTGATCTGGTGCAATATCATTGTTGATCTGGATTCTATGTTATAAAGAAAATATTCAGAATATTATGATACCACAACAGCTATATAAACAACCAAATATTTCAAAACTATAGACAAATAGACCAAAAAAATTATGCATTATATCATTGTGAATAAAGAAAACTTCATGATGTGTACCAACATATACGAAGTTTGCTAAGTCGCACATATACAAAATACTATAGAGAATAATGTTTTGGTCGTAATAAAGAAAAACAATAAGATATATTAACTTGATCGTAGTGGTGGCTGGGAAACACAGAGAGTTATTATGTTAGGCAGTCGACAGCCAACGTGTAACTTGTCGAACAAATATGGCATGGATCTTTTAAAAAATTGCATTAAAGCTAGAATATTTTCTCAAAGCGATGCGCTGTATTACTTGAATATAATAAAAAATATGTAAAGGTCATTACTTTGGCGTCTGGGTATAATGATAAGTAAATAAGAATTTTCACATTATGGACAAATGCATGTAAAGAAGCTAGTACAAGGTACTAGGATTATATTAGAAATTGAAAATATAGACCCTAGCATGCAAGTTATTGGAGTTGGTAGATATTATATTTCACAGAAGAATTAATATTTTGCACATTCAAAAAATGAAATGGGTAAAGGAGAAAGCCAAAGAAATTTATGATTTTTAGGTTACAAGATTTGATATTCGGGTAAGAATCGAACTAGAAATATGATAAGTATAATTTTGAATGAGAATTTTAAAAATCATATAGTGAAAATTAAGAGAAATAGTGATATAATTATAACTTAAAAAAAAAATATAATTAATAGGATGCCTTGCACAAGTAGGTTTGTATGTGAGTTTTGAAATGATCTAGAAGAATTGATACAATGAATGTCTTAGGAGAAAAAAAAACGCGCCGTTGCCGGGTCCCAAGTCCCGGATGAGAAACGCGGAGGGTTGCGTTAGGCAGTCGACAGCCAGCGTAAAACTTGTCGAATCAATCATGACATGAATCCTTTAGAAAATTGCGTTAAAGTTAGGGCGTTCCCTGGAAGCGACGCGCTGTATTGCCTGAATACAGTGAAAAATGAGCAAGGGCCGCTGCATCGGCGCCCGGGTGTAGTGAAAAATGAGCAAGGGTCCCCACATCATGGACGGATGCGGGTAAAGAAGCTAGTCCATCATAGTAGAACTCAAGTAAGTAGGATTAGATTAGGAACTTGGAATATAGGCAGCCTGACGGGCAAGCTAATGGAGTTGGTGGATATTATGATTCATAGAAAGATTAATATTTTGTGCCTGCAGGAAACAAAATGGGTTGGAGAGAAAGCTAAGGAAATTGATGGCATAGGTTTTAAACTTTGGTACTCTGGTAAGAATAAAAACAAGAATGGAGTGGGTATAATTCTGGATAAGAGCTTGAAGGATCATGTAGTGGAAGTTAAGAGAAATTGTGATAGAATTATGGCTTTAAAAATTATAATCAATGGAATGATTATTAACATTGTAAGTGTGTATGCTCCCCAAGTTGGCTTAGATGCGAGCACAAAGGAAAAATTTTGGAATGATTTAGAAGAGTTAATACAAGAGATACCTCAGGAGGAAAGATTATTTATTGGAGGAGATTTAAATGGACATGTTGGACGTGTTGCTGAGGAATTTAATAATATACATGGTGGATATGATTTTGGAG
>JAEMOT010000683.1:143652-156127 GCA_019297695.1 Apostasia ramifera
CTCTTGTTCACTCCTTTTGTGGAGGTGTTTAGTTTTTCCCATTAAGTGGGAAAGTAGGAGGGTTAGAATTTTCCCGTGTAAAAATTCATTGTAGGTTTGGTCGGCTTTGGTTCTTCGAAAAAGCCGGTGTGTTTGTAAGGTTTGGTCGGCTTTGGTTCCTAGAAAAAGCCGGTGAAATTGTAATCGGGTTTGTTCGGCTTTGGTTCCCGATAAAAAGCCGGTTTGTTAGTGGATTGAAATCCCACTTGAGGAGCGTGGGGAGTGGACTAGGCGGGAAGCCGAACCACTATAAATTGTTTGTGCATTTTTCTCTCCTCTCTTTTACGGTAAAATTTAACTAATACATAAAATTGTTAAATCTGATTTTAAGTTAAAAATAAGCTCAAATTACTTTAATAAAATTGTTTTATACAATATTTAAATCATATCTCTCACGTTTTTCTGTTCTGAGTTGTTTTTGTGGTGACTTAGCTATTTTGGTCTATTTGCTCAAATCAACCGGTCTTCTTATCTGCTTTCTGCACTATTCCTGTTCATCCGGTCTATTTGGCAAAATTAACCAATCTGCTTTTTGGTATCCGGTCTATTTGGTAAAATCGACCGATTTGCCTTTTCGCACTCTGTTTTATTTTTTTTTGCTGTAACCTTAACTCACTTCTTATCTATTTTGAAATATTTGTTTGTGTACGCCTTTTTACCTGCTGTTGTTTTCATTAGTTCAATTTATTTGAAATTATTTTTAAATTCCCAATTCACCCCCCCTCTTGGGAAGGCCTAAGGGCCAACAAAATCCAACTTGCAACTATGTAAGAAGCTCTGCATTTCAACATGCATCGTAAACTAACATCTCGTCAACATATGAGGTATAAGGAATCACATATATGATCATGCAAAATATATTTAATTACGTAGCACATAAACATATATATGAAATCACTACCTTAAAAATACTCCAATTCTCACCTTAAATTTAATTTATATATGTTGAATCAAACTCAACCTTATTTTACACTTTATTTTAAGTGCCATTAATATACTCTAATCATACATAATCATCAATAATTACTTCATCTAATACACTTTGCTAATTTATAATTATCTTAATAATCAAAATCTTTATACCATTAATCAAGTTCATAAATTTACATTACTTCACAAAGCATATGTATACATAGATGTGTATATATGAATATAGAATTACTTAAATACTTTATTTCTACTTCAATAAACCTTAAAAATCTCGTAAATTTTGCGAAACACATTCAATATCACGTTTGATCTTACTAAATACATATATGAACTTTTTGCATCAACGTTTGTCATTTATCAATGTTGCTTGCTGTAGACACTTTTCAGGCCATCAACGTTGTCCATAAGTTCACACTGATTTTCATTATTAGCATCAGTTAAAGCAACTGATGCTGTTTTCCTTTGTCAGCATTGATTGCATCTTTTAGTGTTAACATTTAGTATTAGTGCTGGTGACATTCTAATGAAGATGATAAACATGAGTGTCACCTGGCATTGAGAATGGATATCAGTGTCAGCTAGACAAGAGGTTAACTAATTGTAAATATCAGTGTCGGTTTTGCTGGTTGACACTCATAGTCACCAACGCAAATTCAATGCAATTTACCTGCAAAAAGTTCCCACTAAAATTAATAGCATCATTTGTTATGTACGACACTAAATTGATACTGGTAGTTATTTTTTGGAGAGAGATAGGCCAATGCAAAGTCTGCTAAAAATATCAAAAAATGATGCTAATAATTTGACACATGAAACCATTTTTTTGGGTAGTGTAATACATTGTTTGGCCACCTGATTTCACTATCTAGAAACTTTTCACTTTTATTTTGGTTGGGCTTCTACCTTTTTGTAATGATTTTTCTTTTTTCTATTAGATCTCTCTTTTGTGGCCTTTTGAGCTAATTGTTCTTTTCTCTGTCTATGAAGAATGTATTATCATATTTGATGTTACTGTTGAGAGTGGGACAATATATCTAATACTAAGAAATCTCATCCTTGCCTATTGACACGAGAGAAGAAAACAGATGCCGTCCTATTACATGTTAAAAACCTTCTGATAATTGTATTAGGTATGGAAAATTAATCTAGCTAGCCAAGGACATGGCACTTTAATATATCTAGGACACGTGACTTTTTAATCAGTACTCCTCTCAAGCTCAATTATGATTAATACATTCAGCATGTTTCACAAAGATGAGATCAACTACTACAAGATGTAATATGCATTAGGAGCTCGATTCAACCTTACTAAATTTCTTTGTTGTTTTAGGATATGGTGGTTTTTATAGATGAATGTGTATTGTAATTGAAATTGCAGACCAACTTAATTTTCTTATTTCCCGTAATATTATGCATAAGATATGTTCCTTGAATTCCATCCAAGCTCTTTCTAGATGATCTTATTTTACATTCCTTCTCAAAAAGGGATGCGTATACATTTTTGAGGCATACAAGGTTTACTGGACAAGCTGCGTGAGAGGAATTCACACAGGGCAAATGGTCCTCCGTTTGGTTGAGGCAATTGGTGAGATTGATCAAGAATATCAAGTTTATTCAGAGCTTTAGAGACGTTGAAAGCATTATCTTGGTTCTTTGAGTGAATGTGAAACTTGAGGCTGCCTGCTTACTTTCTTGACAGATGTCTACCTTGCTGGTACTGTTATGTTAATCTTTGCTATGGGCTTGTATGGACTTTTCATAAGCAATACACCTCCTGGTGTACCTTCTACTGTTGATCGGGCTCTTAAAGGCTCTTCCTTATTTGGAATGTTCACGTTGAAGGTAAAGAGTGTGACATATTGCATACCAATGTTTGTATATTTCATATTATAATCACTCTATAGCATTACAGTTATAAGCAACATGTTTGTATTTGAGTTTACAATTTTTACGGTAGTTGTGACTTTTCAAGTAAAATGGTACTAGGTTGTCATTTAGCTTATAACTCCCTGGTCCCTGAAACTTGGGAGATTTCCATATTGATCAAAATCATTTCACTAGGTTCCGGCACACTTGTTCTCAAGAGACTGAAAGTTACCTTGAATTAAGAGAGGCCAACATATGTACCTGGATGCATTTGATGTCAAACTAGGGAGTTGAATAAAATGATTCAGGAAATCTCATTTCCTTTTTTAACTATCCTATTGTTGAAGTTTTTATTTCCGTTGGGATTTATCCAAATTAAATAATGGGATAGAAATTTTATGTTTGACTAATGAATCATGATATCACTCAGGATTAAACTGATGATTATAATCCTAGCTGAGATTATGGGATGGGATTAGAAGAGTCTGATGGTGCATGGGTAAAGGAATAAAGAATTAAGATTATTGGGATTACACCTTCCTACTCTTCAAACAAATGAACACATTCTTACTCCCTTGGATTGACAAGGGACTGAAAATCTACACCATAATGTCTAGCAACGAAACTGTCTAGTTATTTGACAAGAATATATGTAGCCTTTTTGTGCTCTGGTTTCTTCTTCCAAAAGAATGTGAGATTTTTGGCATAGTGGGTGTCATTCTTATTAGAATACAACCGAAAGGACCATGCTGAATCTTTTTCTTCTTAAATTTTTCTTTGTTCTTTTCAGGAGAGGCCGAAGTGGATGAAAATCAGCTCTCTTGATGAACTAAAGACAAAGGTAGGGCATGTTATTGTCATGATCCTTCTTGTGAAGATGTTTGAAAGGAGCAAAATGGTAGCAATAACTACAGGTGTGGATCTGCTAAGCTACTCCATTTGTATTTTCTTTTCATCTGCGTCCTTATATATTCTTCACCATCTTCATAAGGCTGAGTAACTGAGTCTGTCTTGTACACAAATGTAATATAGAATTGCATAATGCAAAATGTTCTGTTTGAATGATATATATATCTTATTGTAAGGTAAACTTTTCAAATATTCAAAGATAATCAGGGAAATATGCTTGCCTGTATCAAAGCCATCTATGAATCCTTTTAAGTTTTGAGTTGGTTCCAGGTTGAATATGATCAAAATAATTGTGGTCTGCTTCGGTTTGATTTTACCCATTAAATTGATCCTTGTCATGGGATATATAAAGTTATATGTGACAATCCAAGTTTCTTATTAAAGTGAGATGTTAAGGGTAAGAGCAAATTACTAATAGGTCCTTAAAATTTATTCATTATTATACTTTGGTCCATGTTTTTTAAAATCCGTCACTTAGGTTCCTAGATTAAAACTATGGTGACCTATTAAGTTCCTATTTTTCTTTAATTTTAGGTCCCTATTTTAAAATTTAGGGATCTAAGTGAAGAAATTCAAAAAACATTAGGGACCCAAGGATTTTAAAAAATGTGGATCAAAATGTAGTCATGGATAAGCAATAAGGATCTATTAGTAATCTGCCTGAAGTTAATTATGATCAAATTGGTGTTCATCTCCTTGATGTAACAATTAATTTTTCTTTTTTGTTTTTACATTGTAGTAAGTATCAATGTAGAAAAGCATTTGGTTGATGACAAGCTTTTGATTTGTAGTATGACCTTGCATAAGAGATGGAGAAAAGGGAAGAGAGAGAGAGAGAGAGTAAACAAATAAGGGAGTAAAGTAAAAAAAACAAAAATTTAACGTAGTTCGGAGATCTTCCTTTGTCCTATGGCTGAGTCGATGCCAAAAGATTCCACTAAACAAAAATAGCACGTACTGAGGTTTCAAGTGTGGAAATGAGAAAATTCATTTTATGGTCATGGAATAAGTTTCTCTATAAATCTTGTAAATGGCGAAGTAGGAGAAGAATTGCTCGTTACAAACTAACATGATGTGAGAACTCAAACTGTTTATCCATAGAGTCAGAGATATAATTGGATAAGAAACAATATTTGTTTAGTGTAAGTTCAAGGATAAAATTTCCTTAGATTGTCCTCATTCCAAGTCCGTGATATAGGTTCCCATCATAATCCTTGAGATAATAAGCATTAGAGCCTTACACTAGATAATAAGGGGAATTCTCAAATGGGTTCTGTTGTGACAAGAAAACAACCAGGAGAACAAAAGGATTTTCTACGTGGAAAATCGTCTGAATGGAAAAACCACGGCTCCTTTCGAGGAGGCTTTAAAGGTTTTCACTAATGTAAAAATGAAAATTACAGTTCGAGAGGGTATTGAGGACTTGAGGGGGAAAAGAAGGAAAAAGATCCCTTTTTCCTGTTACAATGCGATTTTTATACCTTGATCTAGTTTGTGGGCTCACTTCAACGGAGTGGGCTTCATCTCTGGTGTCAGGACAGCAATACCAGCTAAGCAGTCACGTCATGACCTCGGCTGCCAGTTGTACGGACAGTACTATCTGGGAGGTAGGGAGGACCATAACCCTTAAAAGCGGCATGGTCTTCTGTACCTCACAAGTTGTCTGTCAGTTCGACGTGAACCTTTCGTCTTGGCCTCTTCGGTACCTGCTATTTGGCGTGGTATCTTCCTTGTTCGTTGCTGAAGGCCTGTGACGTCAATGTCATGTAAGCTTCCACATGTTCGCTCCAGATGAGGCAGCGCGGATCTAGATGTAACATGCCTCCTTCGGTAGTCGAGAGGCGCATTGATGCGCGTGGTTGGGCGCCACGTAGACTTCTGGAATCTATATAAATACCTGTGGAATGATGGTTGAGATTTTTTGTTGATCTCAGAAGAAGAGCCAGTGTGACGATGTCAATGTTCGAAGGTGTTGCTGGGTTCGTGCGGGATGATGCTCCTTAGGTTGGGCGTCCTTCCCAGTCGGGCCAAGCGAACACAAGGCGGCCTCCCGTTTGTGAGGAGGCCCCGAAGAGGCCACGAATCTGCCTCTCCAACTCAGGGGGAGCCGCCGTCGACGCCGAGAGCTCACGGGGAGCCATGCGTGCAACGTCAAGATCCCTCCAAAGCCGAGTTCATGTGACCTCTCCGGTGAATAGTATCGTCATCGTGGCGGACGATGAAATGCCGCCGGTGGAAAAAGGCGCGGTGGCCCATTCTTCCATTCCCCTAATCGCGGAGGTCCTTGATGTACCGTCGCAAGACCGCAGCACTATGACCCCAGTCTCGTCTCCTCCGGCACCCTCAGTTGGTCTGGAGACCTCCTCAGGGGCAGGTTAGAAGGGGCCCAGCTCTGGAAGTTCTTCGCGCGCAGTTCTTCGCGCGCAACATCTGTTCGCACCTTGACCAGGTCGAAAAGGGGTAGCTAGCAGGGATCAAGCAGTGGCGCTCGAGCGGCAGATCGAGGTGCTCGAACAGAAGGTGGAAGAGGTGCTGACCCTTCTTCGCAGGCTGCAGCCGTCCGCAGCGGAGAAAGCGATCGCCGAGCTGGAGTCGAAGTGCGCTCGATGTGAGGGCAATCTGGAGGCGGCGGTGCTCGAAATCGAGGGACTGAAGAAAGAGAGAGCTGCTCTGGCCGCCCGAGTCGAAGAGCTAGAGGAAGAGAACTGTCGTCGAAGGGAGTTTGTGCGAGCGGTTCGGGTTCTTCTCGCGGAGCCGGAGTTCGGGCTTTCTCCTTAGGATGCTGTCTTTTTTCTTTTTTTTTTTTTGAACGGTGAATTGTAAAAGGAAACATGGTTAAATGAAATGTACCTCTCTTTTTTGAATTTCGTGATGTGACCATTGGGAGAACCGAGAGGCGCGCGCCTAGCCGGCCCGGGCCCTTAGGATTAGACAGTTAGAGGTCGCCCTCGGGGAGTGAAACCGTAGGGATACAAATTATAAAAAGGCCCGTGGCCAAACTATGGGCCACTACTACTGTCATTTTCTCGGGTTCACAATGGTTAAGAAATCGCGGAGCAGAGCGAAGGAAATGTGGAGTGATTATCACGCTCTTCCCTTCCTCCGCACACTTTCGAGGTGGAGGTACAACAGGTATGGGGGAGGAACCCGGAGGTTGGGTTGGAGTATCCATCGGTGGAAGCGACGTTCATGACCTTGCCGAAAGGGAAGATTGCGGTGTCTCCATCACTTGCGCGGCGGATTGTTCCTTCCCTTCCAGCCGGAGTTAGTGAACATCTTCAACCACTTCGGCATCGTCCCCATGCAGCTCCCGCCGAACGCGGTCACCATGATCTACTGCTTCATCAAGGAGCTGCGGCGTCGGTAGATCCCTTGGGATATCGACATCTTCAAGGCAGTCTTTCGGTGGGAGGTGAACCCTCGTCTGCTCTTGAAGGGCAAGTACTGCCAGGTGTTCAAGGTGAGGGACACCGAGTTTGCGGACTGGTACAAGAGGTTTTCTTTGTCAAGCCCTGCTGAGTGAGTTTTGTTGTTCTTTGGAGAGTCGGCAAGGCGAGGTTTGTGGGGGATGGAGTTGGTTTTGAGGATCCACATTTTCGGGAAGTGGACGAAATTTGAAAACGTGTGCACGATGCGGTGGACTACCTGCGCGAGCTTGAAGATGACGTGCGGGTTTATACAGGTAAGGTTTCGGCGATTGCTCTTTTCCTCTTTTCGGCTTTGATCCTGTACCCGTGTTTTGTCTTGTAGGCCAGTCAGAGCTCGAACTGGGTTGGTTCTGTCTTCGGCAGATTGGGAGCAAGAGGGTGCCCCACGACCGATCGGGGCCTTCCCGTCTTCTGGCAAAAAAGAGACGGGCGGTATCTGGAGCGTCGGCGGGGAGGACCTCTTTGGCGGCGGCCGCCATTTTCGAGGAGGGTGAGGACGACTTGGCGTACATAGATGATGTGCAGGTCAGCGACTTTCTCGAAGAGCAGCGCGAGGGGCGTGAAGACTTGAGGGATTCTGGCGCTGAGGGGATGGCTTTTGCTGACCAGAGCGCTGAGGAGCCTTGGGATGGCGTTTGCGATGACACTTCGAGAGGCGTTCCCGAAGGGAGGTCTGACTCGGTGACCAGACTCGACGCTCGGGTTGCTGATTTGCTAGGCGTGGTAAGATGTCAAGTAGAGCAGCTTACCAAGGGGGCCATAGCACTAGAGAGGAAAGCGAAAGAAAACGAACTCCGGCTTCTGGAGTCAGAGCGCCAACGTTGTCTGGCCGAAAAGCGTCTCCGTTCGGCCATGCGGGGCTTGGAAGAGTCCAGTTGCCGGGAGCCTGAACTTCAACGGATTTTGGAGGATGCGCTCGATCAGTCTCGCGAGGAGGCTCGTCAAGAAGGGGTTGCCGAATTCCGCCGTTCTCTTGAGTTCAAGGCCCTTATTAAGGAGGCGCTCGAGAGTTCGGTGAACATGCTCGGTTCAGCTCTTCTCGACCGGGGGTTAGTGAGCCGTGAGGATCTTGAAGGGCTGAACATGAACGAGTGCATCCTTTCGGGAAGTCTCTCGTACCAGTGTCCGTTTTTCAAGATGTCGGCGGAGAGGATGGAGCGGATGTTCGCCTTCGTTTCGAACCTGAAGGTGGTTATCCCGCCTATCGAAGCTGAAATGGCGAGGGCTGACGGGATCGCAGAAGGGGTCCCAGTGCCGGAGGAAGGACCAAGTGTTCGGGGCGAAGAAACTTCAGAAGGGCCCCTGGCTGTCTCTCCTCTTCGTTCGCGGGATCCGTTGGAGGACATGCCTCGAACCCTGGGTGTGGATATCAAAGTAAACTCTGGTTCCAAGATTTCGTGGAGAGACTGATTTGTAAAGATTTTGTAGCTTTAGTCTTGTAAAGCAGATCTTGTTAATGCAATGTTTTTGCTCGCTTTATGTCTGTGTTCTTTTTCGAATATCTTTGTGTGCGGTGAATAACAGCTTACTGTCGTGAAGCTGAGAAAATTGCTAAGTTTTTGATGTAATAGCCTGGGATTTTGAGAATGGAAGTGTCCCTGACTGCCAGTCACCTAGGCGCAAGTTTGAATTTATTAGGCCTGGGACTTCGAGAAGGGGAGTGCCCTTGACTGCCAATCGCCTAGGCACTAAGTTGGAATCTATTAGGCCTGAGACTTGAAGGGGAGTGCCCTTGACTGCCAATCGCCTAGGCGCTAAGTTGGAATCTATTAGGCCTGGGACTTCGAGAAGGGGAGTGCCCTTGACTGCCAGTCGCGTAGGCACTAAGTTAGAATTGGGGACATCATTTCATAAAATTTGATAATGTTGTAGATGAGTTACAGGTGTTTTATGAATAAAATCTTCTGATGTCATTGCCGCTCCAGGTCCTTGGTAGGAGAGTTCCGTCATGCCTTGCCAATTTGTAGGTGTTCAGGCCGAGTACGTCGCGGATGATGAAAGGACCTTCCCAGTTAGGGTCGAGCTTGCCTGATGCCAGGTCTCGGCCGGCGATGTTTTTTAATTTCAAGACCAGGTCGCCTTGGTGGAACGGTCGCCTTTGCACATGCTTGTTATAGTATTTTTCGATCCTCCGTTTGTGCTCCGCTTGTCAAAAGGCGGCTAGTTCCCTCTATTCTTCAAGGAGGTCAAGCTCGAGTCTCCTTGCGTTCTCATTTTGTTTCTGCCATTCGAGAAGAGCTGGTGGATCGAAGTTGCTGGCGTGTTTGACGCGGGGGGAGTAGATTTCTAGTTCGATCGGGATGAGCGCTTCTCCCCCGAAAACAAGCGAGAAAGGCGTTCGACCCGTGGCTGCTGTTGGTGTGCAGTTGAGTCCCCAGATAGCTGCCTGCAGCTCGGCTGCCCACGACGACCCGATCTTTTCAATCCGTTTTCTCAATGTGCTGAGGAAGTTTTTATTCGACGACTCGACCTGTCCGTTCGATTGCAGATGCCGAACTGATGCGAAGCTCAGGTTGATTCCGTTTTCAAAACACAAATTTCGGACGGCGCGGCTCGTGAAGGTGGTTCCGTTGTCGCAGATTAGGGAAGGCGGGACGCCGAACCTGCATATAAGCTGTGTTCAAATGAAGTTCCTGACACTCGCACTAGTCGGTTGTGCCATCGCCTTCGCCTCGACCCACTTGGAGAAGTAGTCCGTTGCTAGAAGCACATGGCGCAGGTTTCTTCCAGATTTCGGGAATGGTCCCAAAAAGTCAAGGTCCTACATCGAAAATGGCCAAGAGCTGGTTATGGGCTGTAGTTGAGCCGCGGATTGTCTCGGGATATTCAAATAGATCTGGCACTACGGGCATTTCTGGCTGAATTCCTTGGCGTCTTTCCGGAGGTTTGGCCAGTAATATCTCTGGCGCAGGATTTGTAGGGCGAGATTTCGTCCTGTGACATGGGTTCCGCAGTCTCTGGCGTGGATCTGTTCGAGTATGATTTTCGAATCCTCCTTGCGGATGCACTTCGCTAGGGGCAAAGTGTAGCATCTCCTAAGCCCTTGGGATAAGATGTACCTAGCGGCTTTTACCCGGAGCTTGCGGGCCTTATGCCTATCACCTGGGAGCTCGCCCGTCTGGAGATAATGCTGGATCCCATCCATCCAGCTTCTAGGGTTCGAGTCGATATCGAAGATCTCAGTGTCTTCAATGCGAGGGACAGGATGTTCAGCACGTCATCTTTTTCTTCCTTGGCCAGCTCATCCGCCAGTGAATTCATCTCACGGGAGATGTGAAACAGGAGGGCTTGTGCAAAATGTTGTAGGATACCTCTTGAGTACTTCATCCTTCGTCTGATAGGATCCCCTTAAGTGATATGCTATTGGTGGATAGGAGTTCCAGGTCCAACCAATAGGACTTCTTGTCCCTGGTTTACTCTTCACATTATGAGATTTATATGCAATAGCCACTTCAGTTCAATGGGGAGTAGTATTCTAGTTCCATTAGAATGAATTCCTTCATGCCAAGTGCTTGCTTGTGAGAAGAAAGATTTCAAAGTCACCTCCGATAGCATTGTGTTGTAGGCCCTGACTACCTCTGGGATGATCTCCGACTAACATTTCTTTTGTCAAGTATAGCTGTTTCTTTAGTATATTTAGGATGTTTTTGTTTGCAACTTTGACTAGTCCATTGGTGCATAGTGTCACGTTAAGGAAATTGAGACTTGCATCATTGTTGTCGCAAAAGTCCCTGATGCAATTTTCTGCAAATGGCATGCTATTGTCTTTGATGACAGTAATAAGAACTTCATAGCGGCAAAATAATGTTAGCTCATGGGAACGTTTCTACCCAGTGAGAAGTAGCTGCACTAGAGGAACCATTTCTATTCACTTTATGAAGTAATTCATTGCCAGTAGCACCCAGTGCTAAGGGCTCAATGAAATCTGTTGACTGGGCACTGTAGCCAGTGCAGTGAAGAAAATTGGAGCACTAAAAATTGCTGAGGGTGTGCATGTATAAATGCAGAATCTGGAGACTGCCCTGAAAACTGCTGAACCTGAGCACTGTAGAAATGCAAAATTCCAAGGGTAGAAAGTCCTGGGACTGTAGAAGTGCACAACCTGAAGACGCTGAACCTGTGCACTGTTGATTTGCAAGATCTGAAGACAGCCCAAAAAACTATTCGTTCTCCTGTCATCTTTAGAAATGTTGAAATCCAAGACCCAGTCCTGAAGTTTGCCGTCCCGAGGTTGTATAGAAACGCACGTCCTGAAGTATTACCTTGTTGCATTATGGAAATGCGAATCTTATGCTTTTCAAAATACTGGAAAGAGACCTAAAACTGCTGAAAATATTGGTCTTTTTGCTTATACTAATCCTTTTTGTGTACATACCGGAGTTATTGACACTTCCATTGAAGGCCTAATGATGTCTCCTAGCATCTTACATGCTACAAACTGGGACATGCTGTGATGCTTTCGTGCAGGTACCCTGTGAGGCCCAATTGCCTCGGGAGATGCCGATCCAACTTGTGACGACACAATCACTCCATAGTCCTAGGCCGAGGTGCGGCCACCTTGGATATGGCAGGGATTTTCTAGCAAACCAGCACAGGTGAACATGAAGGCGACTCATGCAGATCCAGGTTTTTTCAAGCATTTGAAATATTAAGTGCTCTTAAATATAATATATAAAATGTTTCATATTTGAGTAAGCATCATACAAATGCATAAAAGATCATGAATTAATTTTCAAATGGTTACATTTCTTAAGATCAAACCAACGTTGGCAGACTTTTCCAAAATCCGTCACCAACTTTGCCCCCGATTTCTCTATGTTGTTTCCTTCGTCACCGTTCTCTCACCAAAACACCACCCCCGTCTCTTAGCAAGTTCAACATTCATCGATAGCTCAACCTATACTGCAACCACTTTGTTGAATATTCTTGTTTTGCTTTGAAGGATGTATTAAAAATTATGAAGCATTTCGTTCAATCCCAAGGACGAGATCTAAAAACTTAAGAATGCTCGACACCACAAAAAAGATTTTTAAAATCAGTCTTGCATGATAATTTTTCCGTAGTCTCTGGGATATAGGTGTTATTTGTTCTAAATTTAAAGTTCTTTGCCAAATGAAAAGCATAGTCCAACCTCCCAATTAATGTTCAGAATGTTCTCGGATAAGCTCAGGACCATACCCAATCAAATACGTTCATGAAACCTGCCTAGCTAATTCTAAGTTTAAATAAACGTTGAATAAATATATATATATATATATATATATATAGTAAATGTGAAAAATTTTAATCATCACTTCATTTTA
>JAEMOT010000683.1:156609-186958 GCA_019297695.1 Apostasia ramifera
GTAAATGTGAAAAATTTTAATCATCACTTCATTTTACTAATTACCAAAGATTCAAACTATTTTTATTTTAATTGAAAATTTCAAAGTTAAAATATGTAAATTTATTAAAAACTGTTTTTTTTATGATGTACATATTTCTGAATGTTCAAGGTGGGCTGTGGCAGCGTTATCATGCATACAATTACACTGGGCAGGCAAATACTGCAAATAGGATAGACTGGTACAAATTTTACGTTCAAAATTTGACATAAGTATGAAACTGGTATGAAGTTAGCCTATGTAATTACTTTGGTTTGGATTGTATATAGAAGAGTAGTTATTATGAACCAACTTATGAAAAATTTAATTTTTTTTTTGTTGGGTTATCTCTTCTTATCAGAGAAAAATAAAAAAGTCAAAAAAGCTTAGCGAATATGTCGGCCTCAAACAGAGGTTCTTCAAGAAGGTCATCTAACATCGATGAAGAACTATTGCCATAGAAGATATTGTTTTGATACGATTTGGCAAGTTGAACCACATTATCGTGACATTTAAGTTTTAGAGTTTAGAATTGATACAAGAATAATTCGCAGAGAAGCATCGTAAAGAGATGCCCTTGAAGAACATGGTGAAGTTTGCCGTGAAAGAAATCAACAACAACAACAACAACAACCAAGCCTTAATCCCACTAGGTGGGGTCGGCTACATGAATCGTTTGTTTCCATTGCGCCCTATCAGTAACCAAGTTTGTCGTAAAGGAAAGCAATTATCCAAATTGATGAATTTCTGAAGCCCTTGAAGAGAAAAGGATGGAGAAGAAAAGAGAAGGTTGTTATATCTTCTTAATTAGTCATCTAGAACTAGTTAGATTGAAGGTGTAATCCTCCAATCAGTCATTAGAGAAAAAATTCAAAACCACTCTATATAGCTAGTTATATGTGAGTTGTGGCAATTGTGTGATAATATTCTTATGTTATTCTAAAAGTTTTAGTCCATTGTATTCCTATTCATGTTGTACAAGATCTTTAGAAGAAGAGTATTATTTTATTTGCACTTTGTCCCTGTTCGAAAATTTTATTGTCAAATATTTTTATTTTTTGATGAATGTGTGATCTTCGATAATTCCTAGAAGTGTTGGATCAGAGTACCACAGCCTTCGAGTAGAATCAGAGCACGACACCACTCTATCCATGCATTTTTATTCGGGATTTATATATCACATATTGGAATTCGAAGGCCATAGTTTTTGTTAAAAACTTGAGATTATAGAAGTAAATATATAATAAGGTATCTATATATATACATATTTATATGTATATATATATATAATAAAATAATATAATATTAGAAATGAATATATTCATACAAAGGATGGAAGTAGTCTTAATTAATGATAAGCTTGAAGAGAGTTAGTTTAGATAGTTTTAATATATAAATCGTAGGCTAATAAAATCTTCAAATATAAAGAGTTGAGTTATTAGAGTTTACCTACGTAAAAAGAGAAATGAAAGATCAAAAAAATATATCAAAAAATTATATATAAAGAGTTATTTTATATATTCGAAACTAAAGAAGAAGTTATTTGATAGAATGCAATGAAAATAAAAAATTCATGTAGTCAACTCAACTAGTGGAATAATGGTTTTATTGTTTCATATTGCCTATAAAAAAGAGATTTTTACATTTTTTTACTTCTCAAACTTAAGTAATGACATATATCATTAATTCATATCATGAATGCATAATTATGAGCCGCACCATTTTATATTGACGAAGAGCTGGGTCTTCATATACTTAAATAAGAATATGAAAGTCTAGATCCTCTACGATTTGATGGAGGAGATTTAGTTCGTAATTATATATTCAAAATACATGACAGTGATATAGGTAAATATTAAATTTTAAAAGCTAAATGAGTAAAAAGTATTTCTTTAAAAATAATTCAAACATAACCTATAATAATACTCTTTTATCTTTATATTCCAAATATATGACCATTTAACTCGAATCAATTTTATTACTCTTTAAGTGATTACTCAAATCAAATTTGATTCAATTTTTTTAAAAAACAAATTGTTGGATTTTCCACTTGAGTGAATGATTGACCTTCTCTCTCTAGAAAGTTATTAGTCAAATAAAATGGAACGTAAATCAGAACCTAAGGCCCTATTTGGCGCGAGGATCAGAATAAGTACTAAAATAGTACTAATTTAAAATAATAATAATAATAATAAATTAATTTTTTTAATTATTATACATAAATTCTAATATGAAAAATATTATTTGACTTCACATACTTAATAATTTTTAATAAAAATATTAACTTTATTTCACATCCTAAATCAAAATATTCGAATTGAGTATTTTGATCTAGGATGTGAAATAAAATTGATATTTTTATTAAAAATTATTGAGTATGTGAAGTAAAATAATATTTTTTTAGAGATAATTACCTACATGCCACACCATTTAGTTTTATTTATGTATTACCTATCAATTCTTAGTTAATTATGCTATGCACACTCAAAACATTACAAAATCTTACATACACATATTTTAACTTATTTCTATTATAATGAGTAATCATAATTTTTCAATAACCTAACTATAGTTAGGTTACAAAAAATTTGAGTCATTCATAATATTATTTTAAGGATATTTAAATATATTTTGAGTGAAAATTCTAAAATCTTGATGTTTAGGTGGTGGCAAGGGAAGGAGACATCCACGACGTGAATTGATTTTAGGATAAATCAACGCTTTAGTGTGGCATTGAGGAAGAAAAAAAATATGTACCATTAAGGGTAAAAATATAATTTTAATGATTTACTAACGAAATATTTTATTTAAGTAGATTTTGACTGAGTTTTAACTCAAGTGTGTGATTTAAATTTTGTAATGTTTTGAGTATGCATAGCTTAATTAACTAAGAATGGATGAGTAACGTATAAATAAATCTAAATGGTGTGGCATGTAGATAGTTATCTCTTTTTTTATATTAGAATTTATATAGAATAATTAAAAAATTTATTTATTATTATTATTATTGTTTTTTAAACTAGTATCATTTTGATCGTCGCGCCAAACAGACCTAAATATTCCAACATTGCTGTAGCAGTTGGAGAGAGAACCGATGCATGCTCTCCCTCCTCATTATTATAGACCTCAAAACCAAACAAAAGCCAACATCTTGCCTTCAAGCCCACTCCCCAAACTCACCATTCTCTCTCTCTCTCTCTCTCTCTCTCTGTGTGTGTGTGTGTGTGTATTCAAGCTAGTGCTGCTCTCCTTCCTTCTTTCAAGCTCCTTGGCAGATCACTGGAGATAAAGAGATGGGCTTCTTGAGGAAGGAAACACTCTGCTCCTTGATATTGCTGCTACTGCTGCTTCAGCTGCAAGCATCAAGCTCTCATAATAATGAGCTCCATAGACCTGGAAGAAGAGGCCTTGCAGGACTTCAAGTTATCTCCAATCCATCTCAATCTCAAGCTAAAGCTAAAGGAGAACTGCTTGCTGATGAGAAGAGAAGAGTCTACACTGGCCCTAATCCTTTGCATAACTGACATATAGTATTGCTTTTTGAAAGAAACCGCCTAGCATATTGATGAAGGCAATTGCTATTTAATTAATGGTCTATTCTACTGATCTGCATTCTTCTCATCTTCTGATTTCCAAGCTAGTTAATGGCTGATTTTCTTTCAATTGCTTTACTCAAAAAATCTTGTTGAATGTATATTTTCTGGCTAGCTGGGTAGTTTAGCTGCATTTTGCTTTTATTCCAAGGCTGACTGTTGATGCAAAAAATAGGTCAAGCAAAAAATGAAATAAGGCAATAATTTTTATGTGAAAACCGAATATCCGAGGGAAAAATCACGAGGCCGTCTAGATAGTTTAAATCCACTAATCAAATCCAATCTTTTGCAAAGCTTGAGAATCTCTAAATGGATACCAAATAAGAAAATAAGTAAAAGGGGGGAGAGAGAGAGAGAGCTCCTCCATAGATGGCTCTAGTTCATTTTCTGCCCCCATTTATAGTTTGGAGAGGAAGAGACATAATAAGTACAGTCTATTATATCTGTTATATCAGAGGTATAGCACCTATTCCTATAAAGGACTATTAGATAGTAGCCCTCCATGCTCTTTCGGATGCTGAGTTGATATAGTGGTACGGAGAGTACGATCCAGTGATATCTCCTTGAAGAACTGTTAGAGGAGAGTTGTTCGACTAGAGATATTAGAGAAGAATTTACTCCTTGTAAAGTTATCAGCTCGTCATAGTTGAACTGTTCTGTGGAAGCTATGAGAGAAGAGCTATTAGAGAAGAGCTGTTCGACTAGGAGATGTTAGAAAAAAGATTACTCCTTATAGAATCATCAGCTCAAAGTTGAATTGCTCTATGAAAACTATTAAAGAAGAGATTACTCTCTGTAGAGTCATTATTAAAATTGAATTGCTTCGTAAAAGCTGTTAGAGAAGAACTGTTAGAGAAGAGCTATTTGACTAGAGGTGTTAGAGAAGCTAGGATCTAACACTAACGTTAAGGGAGTAAATTAATCATAAATTTCTAGTACGACTGGAATATGATTTTAGTTATCAAAAATCTATATTATATACATATATTACTTGTATATTATGGTATATTAATATGATACTATATATGTAGATCTAGAGCAATATCTTCTGAAACACCATTTATAACTCAAAATGTATGCACACGCACTTCATATATGAGAGTTATATATGCTTAGATTTGAAATAAAACTAAATTTTACATGTGATATGATACGAATAAATAGAATGCGAAATTAGCTTTTTGGGAATTTTTACATATATGATTTTGAAGTCTATGAATTTTGTACGTTAGTCTTCAAATTTTATATCTTATCTTGCCATCTTCGACATCAAATTTAATTAAATTTCTGTAGTTTATGCACTTTTTGGTGAGAGACATCACAAAATGGCCTTTATAAATATTTTGCAAGCGTATTTATGTAAGGTGTTACTAAGCTTTTGTTTGGTTCAATTTTTTTTAATAAGAAAAATAAATATTTTATTTTTAATATTAAAAATTATATAAAATATAAAATAAAGTTAATTCTAATATTTATATTATATTAAATATAAAATAAAGTTGATTTTTATAATTAAAATTTGTGTCAAATCAAATTAGGACGGAGAGTACGAAAAGTGTTCCTTTTTATAGCATATTTAACATGCACTTTATTTATTTTTAGATATTGTATGCATAAGATGTGAGATATAATTATTAATTTTTATATATAATTGGATTATTTTGTATGAAAATAGTATGAGTATAAATTTGTTTTGATATTTGCAGTCCTCCATTAATTATTTTCATGATTATTTAAAATTAAATAAAAATTCTAAAAAATTATATTTGAAGTAAACTTCTAAATATTAATTATTGCCTTGTTGGTAGAACTATATATGCATCTTGGGGCAATTAACTTCATGTTCTCTTTGGAGGTGAAGCACATCAATGAGCAATCTATACAAGAAATTAATAATATTTTGATCAAATTTGTGATCAAAAATATTCATCAACATTAATTTGCAATAAACCAATTGTTTTTTTTTCTTAACTAATTTTTATCAATTTGTTCTATAAATTCTAATAAACATAGAATTTATATATCTTAGTGATAATAGTTGTGGTGGGCAAATAATAATTTTATTGTTAAATATATTGTATTTTTTTAGTGGATAATAATTAATTGTTGTGAATACGTTGAAATTTTTGTGCCCAATTAATAATGTCAGTCAATACTAATTTTCTTCTATTTTTATTCATCAATTAAACATTTGCTAGTAATAAAAAATTATGTTGATGGCTAAATATAATATATTTTTTTTAGTAAGAATATAGTTGTAGGTAGTGGACATGATATTAATATTTATTTTAAATTAATGATATTTTTTAATGGCAACAAATTCGCGGTGAGCACTGAGCATAATAATGTTTTTGTGACCAATATTTATATATCTTAGTTTATGATAATTCATTTAATTACTTATTCAGTACGTATGACTAATGCATGCATGGAATGATATCATCAATGTCGTAAATTAATGATACATAAAAAAATAGGAGCATTTACGTACATACCCCTTAAATCATCTTGAATTACATATTAAACCTCCCATTTTTTAATTTTACAACTTAACTGTCTAAATCATCCAAAAATAACATATTTAGGTCTTTCTCAAGATTTTAAAAGATATTTTTTGCTGATTATAATTATTTGGATGCTTATTATCAATAATATGTATATACAAAATATTATAAATATATTTATAAATACACGTATTCTACTAGTTTTTGTTATTGGATGATTTAGGAGGTTAAGTTGTAAAATTAAAAAATGAGAGATTTAATATATAATTCAAGATGATTTAAGAGATATGTATGTAAATCTCTCAAAAAAATATTATATATATATATTCATATAAATATATAAATATATATGAAATATTTACTTATATGTCACGTAAAATTTAAATATCACAACCTTATTTAAATACATGTTATTTTATAATTTAAATTTTATGAAAATATATAGTGACATGTAGGTAATATTTAAAATTTCTTATGTTATATAAGTAAATGTATATATAATAATTTTTACTCTCCTTATAATTTTAATAATTGTAATCTCTTCAGAGATTTAGTAGAGGTCTATATAACAGTATTTTTTCATTTAATTTTTCTCCTAATTTATTATAGATTTTTTTTTTAATATAAATACAATAGTAGTGGTCTCTCAAATTAATATTTTCAACTTGACATAGATATAACATATATTAAGGTAATTAATTGTCATGCTGAGAACAGATTATAGAAGAGCATGCACACAAGAAAAAATATACTAGTCAAAAAACATAGGTGATAGAATTAATATGGGAAAAGGTGCTGATAATTAAAATATATAAGATTTGCATATCAAATTAACACTCAATTAGTAATGTTATTATAATAAAATTAATTAATATCATTCTGGTTAATTTTCTTCAAAAAAATATTTGAGAATATCATGCACTGATAATTAATTAGAATTATCAAGTTGAAATAACTCACCAAATATATATAAAATTAATTCACATTTTTCTATCATCCAATTATAAACCTTAAAAACTGATCTCTCTACAGTGTCTTGACTCTAGGGAGGCAGATGAAAGCTGAAAGCTACAGAACTACATTCTTCATGTCTTGACCCAGCAAGAAGAATTCCAATTTGATACTTGTCATCAAGGCTGAGGCAGAAAGCTACCTTAAAGAGAGAGAGAGAGAGAGAGAGAGAGAGAGAGAGAGGAGGATCAAAACTCCATAAATTAACAACTGCATTTCACCTAAATTAACACTGAATCAATTCAAAATCTTCGAATTGATATATATATTTGCATAGATATGGTGAAGAATGTGTTTGGAATCTGGTGTGACGAGTAGGCCAGAGTGAGAGCAAGGCCGGCCCAAAGATTGATAATTGTTCGATATTTGAATAGATATTTAACTGAAATAAAGTTCGATTCAAGTTTAATGAGAAAAGTCATGTCAAGCCATGAGGTACTGGATCAGATTGAGCTGGGCTTTATTTTTGAAATATAAATAATTTACTTTCGTAAATTGGTTTAATATAATTATTAACTATTATATATAAGTATATATTTGTTAAGTTGATCAAATTTCAAATCATAATAAAACTAATTTATTTTTTTATTAAAACAAAATAAGGAGCAACTCCCGGGGTGCTCTGGTATAGCTCACATAGATGAATTGTCATACATTAGAAAGTGAACAGGATCAGTTTTTACTATATATATGCGTAAGATTGTGATCTTATTGATATCAGAGTTTCTTTTTAAGAATAAAATCGTGCGGTTTAATGAGCCAAAGCAAATAATATCTCGGCATTTAGGATCGAGCCGCGTCATGACATTTGGTACATGATATTTTATAGATGAACGCAAGAGTTATTTCAAATATTGAATTCATGCTGCTGTACATGTTGCAGATGGGTTCTTAAATGCAGAATAAAGAATCAGCTGTGAGAAAAGCAAAGAGAATGGAGGTGCTCGAGGAGTCAATCAATCAAAGAGGTAGAAATAAGAAACATACTGAGAAGAGCATTGAATGGCCTCAGAACTGAGAATTGGGAGCCAAAAGATGGCCCACATGTGCACCTACTATTAACTACTTCCAAACTTTGAAGGACTGAAACCTTAGCAATCAAATCAACTGCTCACTAGCTTTTTAATTTGTATTACATATGAAATGTCTGCATCAAGGTTTTAAAACTCGATTTTTAGCTTCGGTATTCGGTCACAAGATGAAAGCATCAGTTTCGACAGTTTTGATAGTTTCGACATCGACAGTTTTGATTTTTTTATAAATTATTTAAATTTTGTAAATTCAAAATTGAAACTACTGAAATTCTCGAGTTTAGGACAAAACTACTGAAACTACAGAGTTTTGGCCGAAACTGAAATTAAGTAGCTTTTTCATATCAGTTTTCAATGAAACTTATCTAAAACTAGAAAAGCTTGGTTTGCATCATGCAGTATTTTGAGCAAATAATTAGTCTTAATTAGATAATAAAATATTAGCATTAGTTGTTCATATGATACATTGCTTATAGATTCTAGAGGTTTATAGTGTAAAGATTGAAAAAAATCTATTGAGAGAAGCATACTCATTTTCTATCAAAAATCTGTTACTGTAATAATTTACGCTTAGTATTCAGCATTGACGTTGTTTACATTTTTTGACCGCCCACTTCTTTCAAAGTGTAGGAAAGTGATAGTCGAGCGTATGCCGTCTTCTTCAAAACACAAATTTGTGACCTAAAGAAGCAACCTTTAAGGCTTACTGTTTCACCAAGCAACAAACTTTACCCTAAAAAATAAATTTTATTTTATTTAAAGAGTAAAAGTGAATAAGTGATGAGAGTCATAATTTAAAGAGACCTCTAACTAACCTTAGTCATTAAAACTTAAAATATTTGTTATCAAAAAAAAAAAAAAAAAACTCAAAAGATTTTGATAGGTACGTAGTAGGTCCTTTCAGACCTTCCAAAAAATTTATTACACCATATAAACAGAATCCACTTGAATGAATGTGCAAATAGTTGTGTAATTTATTGCATGCCCTAACAACTACTTAAATTCATTGGGCAATGGGATGAAAACTCAGTGACTGTTATAAGTGGCTTATCCTGAGGCCATAAAACTAACTCGCTTGAATTTGAGCTTGAGTCAAGCTCGATCATAAATCATTCCGACCAAACTTCTAGCTACAACTCGAGCTTGAGGGTCATTTCAAGTCAAATTTGAGCTAAGATTGGCTGACTGGCACAGCCGATATATATAAATATGAATCAGTTCAAAACAAATTATATTTTTTGATAAATATATAAATATGCATTTAAATATATACTTATATATATTTTTTTTATATTTTTACGTTATATATATATATTAAAAAAATAGAAATATAATCTATTTTGAAGAGGGCTTGAATAATTTTGAGTTCGAGTTAGCACAAGCTCTCTCAAAGTCAATTGGTTTACAGCCCTAGGGTTTCTTACGTATCTTTTGAGCAAATTGTAATTTGTATTCTGAAAATTATAAGATCATTAGGTATTTTGTATTTCAAAAAATAAAAAGATATATTTGTACCATCACAACTCATTAATTTGACACTGTTATGAAATTTATAGGAATTTTATTATTGGGACATTTACATGATATACACAGAAATTAAGCTAATTTATGAATTTCATCATAAATCTCAAAATATTACATAAATCTCAAAATTTATAGCTATTTTTTCATTTTTCATATCCTGCAGTAAATTAAATTCTATCAGAAGATTTAACCATAATTAAATCTCACAAAAATCTGATGCTCGCTCGTGATGTCCGCGTAAGAAGAAGATGCAAATAGCAGAGTGATGCTCGTATGAATACGTTATCGCCTCCCGTGAATATGCTACCATCAGAACCAATGCAGCTCCGCGATGCCCTAATATGAAAGTCGATGGTTAAATGATGATCAATGGCTGAAATTTTGTTGAAATTTAACTATAGTTAAATCTTCTGATAGAATTTACCACAGGATGTGAAAAATAAAAAACTTACTGTTTTAAACGTGATATCTGTAATATTTTAAAATTTATGATAAAATTCATAAATTAATCTAATTTCTGTGTCCACCATGTAAATATTCCTTTATTATTTTAGGCACACTATGCTAAAATTAGAGATTTCTAACTTAGATTCTTTGAGGCATTTATGAATCAATACATAATTGTAATTAACTTTCTAGGTACTAAAATAAAAGTAATTATGTAAAGAGATTCAAACTCAGAATAATAATAAACAGATGGTAATATTATTAACAAGATTCAATCAAAATAAATAAAATGGAGGAATATATTTAACATATTGTGCAATTAAAAAATTTTACTCAAATTTAAAAGTAAATTTTATAAAATAATTATAAGACCAACAATATTATATGATGTTTAATATTAATTTACAAAGCAGAAACACATAAATAATATAAGTATCGTGCAAATTAGAATGCTAAAGTGAATGAACTGATATACACAAAAAGATAAAATTAAAAATGAGTATATCCACAAAAAGATCAGAGCAGCCTCAATTAAAGATAAAGTCAAAATGAATTAACTTAAATAATTTAAACATATAAATCGTAGATCGATAATAACTCCAATAAGAAAAATTAAATTATTGAATCTTGCGCATGTAAAAGAAAAATACTAAAAAATACATGACAAAAAATTATTTAAAGATAAGTGAAAATTGATTATTTAATAGAGTGTAATAAAAATAAAAAAAAATCATACAGCCAATCACATCTAAGTGAAATAAAAGCTTAGCCCTGTTATTATTTTATGTAAAAAAAAATTAAAATTGTAGAACATATTTGCTGGACTGAGGTATTAAATTAACTGCTGCACTTCACAGCAGAGAACTTCTTTCTCTCACTCGCCCTCTCTAGGTAGGCTGGAGGAAGTGAAATATGTCCTTCACTTGCTAGGAGAAGACAAGAGTCAATAATAATGGAGGAGAGGGACCTGAATGAAGATGCCAAATATAGAATGGGGTGAGGTTGTGGTCAGTGACTTAAATGGCAGGATGAGATGAGTTTTGGTTCACATTTATGCATATCAAATTGCAAATAGATTAGATGATATGTTCTAATATATGAGAGTTAATATGCTTAACTTTTGGCCCACACTGCTATATTTGGGACAAGGATCTGCAAATATTTACATAAAAATGAGCTCCATAAAAGTCGATAATAAACAAGGTTCAGACCACCTTAAATATTTTTTCTTTGCCTCATCTTCGATAGTTCAGAGCTGTTCTACATCGAATAAAATAAAATTATGTTTTCTACGGTCTTGAAGTCTTATGATTTCTACGCGTTGGTGTACGAATTTTAAATCATAGCAGCTGTCGACTCGACATAGCAAGTTTGGGGATTAACGCTCAGCTTACGTTGTCGTAGAATAATCTGTAGTACGACTCGGAAGAAAATAATCCATTTTTACGCATGCAAATTGTCCCGTTACAGCAGGATGACTAGAAACATGAGTTTAGGACTTGTTCAGGGGGATGGGGATTCTCTGCTCACCAATATGACAAAAATCTGCAGCACAACACAACTTCCACATCACAGTTTGGAGACATTTGCAGTGACCTTTTTGCTAAGAGCAATTGCAGCTTTAGATCCTGATTGACGCCCTAAATGCTTGCAGATGAAGTCTCCAGCAGCTAAGAGCTTGCCAAAATCTACATTAGTGGTTATTCTGAGCCCATGGAGCAAATAGACAACATCCTCGGTAGCGACGTTGCCGGAAGCACCCTTCGCATAGGGACAACCACCAAGCCCGGCAATAGACGAATCCACAACACTAATGCCCATCTGAAGAAAGAGAGTTTTTATGCAATGATTAGTTTGCCTGTCACCTAGAAGTTGCAAGTTCAAATATAGGAAATAGTTCCTAATTAAAATATGAATGTCTGCCTACATCAACCATCTCTAACACGACAAGAGTATCAAAGATAAACGATTGGGTAGGTTGTGTTCGATCTGTTGTAATTAGCTCAATCCAAAACAGTGATTAATAAATGAATCAAAATCCATGATCCGAACCCAACCTAAAATAATCCAACATATTGATATCTCAAAATGTTCTAAAATATTGTAAGTTTTTTTTCGGGTTAGCAAGAACCCTACCTGTTTAATAAATAGACTAAAAGTATAACTAAAACATGGCCAAAATAATATTTGAATCAACCAGACCCAAAATTTCTAGTTTGGGTTTAAGTTGCGTTGTCGAATTGGATCATATATTACCATCCCTAAGTGCAAGCATCATAGCACCTTTGCAATTTAGAGGGAATCAAAGCACATCAATCTCCCCAGAAACCTCATTGCAGAAGGAATTTCAAAGGACCATGTCAAGTGTTCAATAGATGAAGGGACATACAAGGAAGTTTGGTGCAATGTTATAGAAACATCGTGCTATGTTATTTGAAGAAATTAAGTGTTTAATTTAATGACATGTTCAGATAATTTTATAAAAATTACAAAATTATCATAGATGTCACTCAAAATAATGTTATCTTAAATTGTAATGGAGGGAGTTGAGGTTGCATTAATTTATTATTGCCATCTTTTAACATAAAGATATTGGACAACTGAACGACAAATTAAAGATAACATATATCTAAATAAACGAATATCTAAATAACATTAAACCAAATGCCTCCTTAGTTCCTAGCCTAACTATTGAAGAGGCTAAAACATAACTTCTTACCTGAAGGGACACCAGAATGTTCGAAAGAGATTGACCATATGTATCATGGAAATGTACAGCCAAATTTTCTGCTGGAACAACAGACATAACGGCTTCAAGCATAGGAACAACTGTCCCTGTATCGAATCACCGAATTTGTAAATAAAACGAGATATCAGATATACTATCGCTTATCTAAAGAAAAATGTATTCTGGAATTGATTGCATCTTCAAGAGTATTTAAAACAAGGCCCAAGGGTTCGTGAATTTCTCTCAGTTAATCATACTAATTGCATCTTCATAGCAGCAGTTGGCAAGGCATTGCTAGGTTGACCAAGAGCGGGCATAACAAAGAAAACAGGGAATTCACCTCCTTTCAGTTTATTATCTTTTCATCTTCATATTATGTAAAAAATTAAATCTAGACAATTTAGGCATGTAAAATGAAGAATACAAATTTCCTCCTTGACCCAGGAATTTGTCAGTGGTGGATAAGGTGCTCTGATCTCAAATTAGGGAGACCATCTTGTGGAGCTAACATCGTTAAGGAGCAGCTAACAGAGGATGGAGAACATAAAATTAAGCATATCAGGATTTACAAGGAAAATCAGTTTGACAGAGTAAAAATCAGGGAAAGGAAGAAGAATCTAGTAAGTACTGTAAAGGTATTACAGGGAGTGCATAGAGGTAGAAAGCCAGAGAATTACAATGTGAAAGAAAAACAAAGAGGTTAAGACTTAAGAGTGGCAGTAGAATTACTACTGCTTAAGCTACTAAGCTGACAATGAAGACTAGAACAAAATAAGGGCAACCTCACATTCTTTATGCCTAATATTTTTAGCTAGAAAGAGTTGATCTTGGACGTCTTTATGTTATCATCTCAGGCGATACCCTTCTAGGCTCTACTGATTAGTTATTGTAGCTTCACAAGGACAAGCGAGTGGCTGAAAAGCATTTGCATGTAAGATTCGCTGCAACCAACGTTTACCATGGACAGTGCATATGAGTGACCCTACCCAGGCAGAAGTATTCAGCAGACAAACAGTCAATCCATCTAGTGGGCTTAGGATGGATGAACCCATCAGCAGGATCAAGATGAACAAATTCATCTAACCAAAAAAGTTTGTTTTGAAGAGGACTGAGTTAGCCGTCAGTTGGTCAACCATTGATTGTGAATCTCGGGAGGACACGTGGACGGCTTAAAATGAGGGTGTTACACTGGGGCATCAACCCTCCTAGGCTCCTAGACAAGCAATTCAAACATTCACATGAATTCTTGCAACCATTATCCATTGAAGAGTTGACATGTCGATGGAGTTGCATTTACAAATAGCAATGGGGCAAGATGTATAATTCTCTAACACCTGAGAGCTTTCGCAACCCTATATCTCCTACAAAATACGTCACAATGAAAAGAAATAGGAGCTATCTGGTGGTGTGAACTGCTACAATGGCAAAGAAGAGGACAAAAAAAATGTCTTGCCGACAATCACATCGGCCTTGCTCTCGATGCTGACAACACAATCTAGAAGAGGACCTTGGATAAGATAATCTAATCTCATGCTAGGGAGGTTGTCTCATACATTTGGCATAATTAAGAGGATAAGATAAGGAAAACAAAAGAAAATCCATATGGAGGTACAAGGGAGCAAAGAGCTACATAGCTAGAGAGTTGCAATGAGGAAGAAGAATGAGAAGACTCCAAGTAGCAACAAAGTTACAATTGCTTCAGAAGCTATAGGATGATTAAGAAGACTAGAAACCAAAACAAACCTTGCATTCTTTTTGCCTAGTTATTTATACCCAGAAAAGCTCATCTAAGATAACTCTATGGCCCTGTTTGGCGAGAGGACCAAACAGGACTAAAACAGGACCAAAATGGTACTAA
This sequence comes from Apostasia ramifera, assembly GCA_019297695.1. Lineage (NCBI taxonomy): Eukaryota > Viridiplantae > Streptophyta > Magnoliopsida > Asparagales > Orchidaceae > Apostasia > Apostasia ramifera. Next base: position 171,324 of record JAEMOT010000683.1, read on the forward strand.
TTTAAAAAACAACAATAATAATAATATATAAATATTTTAAATCATTTTACACAAATTCAAATATAAAAAATATTATTTTACTTTATATACTCAACGATTTAAAATAAAAATATCAAGTTTATTTCACATTCTAGACAAAAATATTCAAATCGAGTATTTTGATCTAAGATGTGAAATAAAGTTTATATTTTTATTAAAAATTATTGAGTATGTGAAGTAAAATATTATTTTTTATATTAGAATTTGTGTAGAATAATTAAAATAATTTATTTATTATTATTATTGTTAATTTTTAAATTAGTATTATTTTGGTCCTGTTTTGGTACTCGTGCCAAACAGGCCTTATATCACTATCTCAAATAGGACGTAACCAAAATGGATATTGAGCAATGCATGTCAGTAACCCTAGACGGATGAAAGTACTTGGCTAACGGATAATGAATCTGTTCACCAGAATTAGGATGGACAAATCCGCTAAGCAAGTTAAAATAAAGGAATCGACTAGGAAGAGTTAGTTCTATGGAAGACAAAGCCAACAATCATATAGTCGTCCATTGACCATGAACAATCCTATCCGTAGGTCTGGAGAATAAGTGAATAATTTAGATTAAGGATCTCAAATATAGGTTAACACTATCAAAATGAGAAACACATTATGAAATAGGTACAAAACATGAGAGGCTAAAGTAACCAAAGCGAAAACCAAACAAAAGATTTGCATAAACTAGAAATAAGCATCACATGCAACACTAAGATGGAACATTCTTACACTAAGATGGTACAATTTCCTAAGAAAAACTAATAAAGCCTACCAAAAGTGAAAATTTGTCAATTTCTCAATTCTAATTTTCTGGAATAGGAGTACATTCATCACTAAAAATAGACAGTTACAGGAAACTTTGAAAATATGACTGAGCAAATGTAACAGGAAAAACGTTCAACAATAGAAACAAGCCTGTCTTCATATTAGCGATGCATTTATCAGCAAGACTGGAATTTAGAACCTACCAAGTCAATATTTGGTTGACAAAAAATACATATTCTAATGAGAGTAGAATAGAGCATGAGCATACCTGGAGTGCCAACCCCAATTGTGTCTCCAAGGGAGATTTCAAAGCAGCCCATGTCATAAAGTTCTTTCGCCACATATGCTACCTTTGATGGGAGGACTGACCCTTCGACAGGACATCCGACAACGCATGAAACATACCTATAGATTCCAATTCAAGCTAAAGATGATATTTTGGTAATGCTAAGGGAAACTACTGATAACTACAAACTTACACTTGTAAGTTATGACCCAAGAATAATTTTATATTTTAACACATCCCTATACATAACAAGATCATTTGCTTTGCAACAAGAAGTTCAACATAGATACTTTTTTATTATACCATACGCTATAGATATCTGGGGGTAAGAAGGGTTCAAACCTGAGATCATTGACTTTAATACCAAGTTAATCTCTAGTAATCAACTAACCTAAAAGCTTATGACCAAAGAATAATTTTATATTCTAAAAAAGACACAAATGAGAATGGAAAAATTTGGGTGAAGATCAACTATAGCTCAAATTCTAGTATAGCTGTGTGAAAAGATATCTCAAACTTGGCTATAGTTAAACAAACAACTTGCCCTTCAAGGCAACTTCTTATGAGAGTTCGTGTTTAATTTGAGATTTATATTCTTCGCTTTTGGATAAAATTGGATTTAGGTTAAAATATTAGTTTAACTAATGACTAGTCATCCCTATTTTAGACTATCTATTCATTTTTCAGTTAGTTTTTTAGATTACTTCAACCATTAAAAGAATCTCAAAAATAAGAATTTCTTATCAAAATAATTACAGTTACAAACAGAAATACAAGATTTATCATCTTTAGCATAACTTGTATTCTAAAAAAAAAGATATGGTACTGATATTTGGTAACAGTTTTCTTGTACAATTATAAAAAGAATACAAAGTAGTCATATGACTAAGACACGTGCTTGGTATCAAACTATCAGTTTTCTCATATTGATTTTAATTCAAGTCACATCTATGAAACACGTCATATCCTAAAATTGTCATTTTAAAATTATATAAATTTCAAATATTTTTCAACCAAAATAATAACTTGTTTATTTGGAAAACTAACCCTCCACATTGGCCCAACCAGCATAACTTGATTTTGTTGTTGATGCTAAAAATAAAATTAAATTAAAACATCTGTAGGTATCTTGAAGCAGCAGCTATAGCATACAAGGTGGGCATAATTCATTTTTGAGTAAATTACATTAAGGATCCCAAGTTCTCCCTCCATCCCTCGCTCCCCTGCAGTGGAGCAAGTGAAGAGTATAAAAGTAATTTTATATTAAAAATATTTAAAAAGTAATAATAACAATTATTATTAATACATTTATTAAATTAAAAATAATTTAAATGGACCTACATGAAATATTTAACATAACCTCAGGGATCCAAATGAGAACAATAACCAATCTCGAGGATCAAAATGCTAAAAGTTTAAAATCATGGAGCTACATGAAATTATATCCTAACATCAAAGACCTAAATGTAATTTACCCTTCATTTTTCTCGTTGCGGACAAATATTTTTAGAATTTTATTAAAACACAAAAGCCTATATAAACAATTAGAATATCAACTAACCATGTGTTTAGTTGATTCCATGTTACCCCAAATAAAATAAAAAAGGAATAAATTAACATTCCAAATTCTTATTTATGTTGTGCACTCAATAACAACAACCAAGCCTTTATCCTACTAAGTGGGGTCGACTGCATAAACATGAAAAATATTCCTTATAGTTTTTTGTCATTCCTTTTTTGGTCTCCCTTTTCCTTTTTTTATATGAGCAGAATCCAATAACTCAACTTTTTTTTCTGGTACTTCAATCAGCGAACAATTTATATGATGTGCATTCCACCGTACAAAAATTATAGGTCAATATTTGGGCAAGAAAAAACTTCTATCTAATTTTATATCTATATTTTAGTACTCAAGGGGTGCTAAATTGTCAAGTAAAAGTTTAGCTCAATGCATGTCAATCATATAGAATATAATAGCGAACAAAATCCAATTTAGAGATAGACAGAAACTGCAATACCAAAAAATATTGTTCAGTTCAAAAGTGCAAGAACAAGGTTGTTCTGACTATTAAGCAAACATACCCACGAACCGGCATCGCATGTTTCTTAGCAGCAAGAGTAACTTCTCGGTAACGGGCAAGGCTGTCATCAATGCTGCAATTAATGTTTGACCTTGAGAAGGATTCAGAAGCCGATGCAAATACAGCAACTTCTTTTGCACCAGCTCCAACAGCTGCCTCAAATCCCTGAGCATTGTATTTAAGAAAGATGAAAACAAGAACAAGATACAAAATGACAGGATTGGAATATTAATCGCACCTTAAGATTAGGAGTTAATACAGGAAGCCTCACACCTTGAACTTCCTTAATGGCCTCCATGACATCCTTTGCATCCGCTAGCTAGAATTGATAAATAACAATCCCGGATAAAGAATCAAAAAACTTGCAAACAGGGAAAAGAAGAAGTCAATGAAAGAAGAAAAATAAAATAAAATTATAGCACTACCTAATAATAATCATGAGCTGATTTGTATGTCTTTTCTTAACCATGGATGATTGAGCTTGACTAAGCTAGGAAAATTTCCCCTTCAATCCCTTAAGTGAAGCGTGATCTCTTTTACATAGTAGTTGATTTTTCTCATATAGGAGTTTTACTTTGCTAAAGTGGATGAGCGGGTACACATGAAAGGACAAGATAAAAAATGAGTATCTACAAGGAGATTGGAGTGGCCTTAATTAAAGATAAATTAAATTTTAGGGAGAGTCGGCTTAAATGGTTTGAACACATAAATCATAAACCGATAGAAACTCCATTAAAGAAGTTAAACATTTGAATTTTACCCATGTAAAAAGAGAAAGAGGAATGTTAAAAGAGACATGGCAAGAAACTATAAAAAATAATCTTATATATTTGAAGCCAAATGAAGGTTTGTTATTTGATAGAGTGTAATGAAAACAAAAGATTCATATATCCGACCACACATAATAGGATAAAGGCTTACTTTATTGTTATTGTATTAATTATGCTTTAGGAGAATACTCTTAATTTACCTTGCACCAAATCAAAATATCTATGTGACACATCTAATGGTAAGATCAAAGAAGTAATAAGAAAACAGAGAAACAACTTCAGAAATCAAAAGATAAGCTCAACGAATGCTTAATATGCACTAACACAACGATGGTTCACATTTAACATGAATCATCATGGCAAACAATGTGGCATCTTGACCTAAGCATCAAAGGCACCAAGGAGCTCAGGAATCAATAACAACCAACAAATCAGTAATAAGAAAGCACTAAGTTACTTTGTTAAGTGCAAAAAGAGATTTTATTTGAAGATTAAGAGATTTTTTTTTTCCTTACAAAGATATTGATGTAGAATAACATGTGAAATGCACATATAAATAAAATAACAGAAGAACATAAAAAAAAAAAATTTTTTGAAAGAAAAATATAAAATTTTTATAAGAGTAAATAATGGTGATAATTACATAATGACCGAGAAACTCCAATATTGCAAACAATTTAAATTTAAATATTTGAGAAACTCAATATCAGAAAAACAACTTGAGAAACAAGTTCAAATGCTATATAGGTGATTCACCAAACAATTTAAGTCAACACTAATTCAACAATTCAGAGCAACAGTATACAAAAAATAAGTAATCTCACAGATAAATAACCCAATAGCAATTTTACATACAATAAATTTTAAATTCACACAGGTGAGCAAATCAAGCAATCCAAAATTCAGAATCATAGCTATCCCTCGAGAAAGTTAGAAATGTAAATGTTAGGTTTGAGGTTTACTAAAATCAGTGATCTGAATCCAAGATGAGATAGTGACGGGGGTAGGTCAAATTAGTGGCGGCATGACTGGCGGGGGTGGCGATGACAGGACAACAGTGCGAGCACGTGTCACATGATAGTGACGGAAAGCAGGTGACAGGCTAATGATGACTGAGAGGTCGACAAAGTTGGTTACTGGTAAAGCACTAGCAGTTGAAGTGGAGTCGTCGCGGGATGGTGAGCTTACCAATGTGCGCGACGTGGTCGACAATGTCATAAGCGCGATGGACTGTGGGTAAGGTGCGGAGCGTCAAGCGCAGACAGAGGATAGGTAGGCAGGATGAGGTCACCACTGGGTAGTGAACCCGCCGACGTGCACGCGCCAGTCGGTGGGGTGGCCACAATCACAGCGGAGGGAAAGCAAGATGTGGGTGATCTCAGTTTCATGTGCAATAGTAGCTTAGGAGATAAAAAATTAGGGTTGGAAATTATTTCTAATGGGTTGCATTCCAATCTGGACCTGGAGTTGAGTTGATGCTATTAAATTGATTTGAAATAGAATAGTTGGAGATAATATCTTAAATTTCTTTAAAGTGTTTAAGAATTTTTGCCCAAGACCCTAACCCTTCCCTTCACCGAGATATAACATAGAGTAGCAACTCAAAATAATATTATTCCAGGATTAAAACTAATATAAGCATCCAAGGCCCTATATGTAGAACCCTTGAATGAATGACAATTCATACAAGAGAAAAAGTGCAATTAAATCAAATCACAAAATACCAAATCTAACAAGAAAGAAAACTAAATAAATGATTAATCTAATTTTGAAATTTTCGCTCAAATAAATTAAGAGGGAATTTTTAAAAATTAATCTCTTTCAATCATGCCAGCTGTCCAAATCTGCGACCCATCCATTCAAATCGACACCTCGTGGTGAGATCTCGGACATCGAACATAAAATCTGCCTAGGATGAATCAACGGTCGGAAGAAATCATGTACCCACCAACATATAAATTTATACATGCATACAAACATTTATATATAAATGCAAGTTCAAATATCAAGGTCATTTGATGATTACAAAACACAAAAACATCAGCAAGACAAATCCTTAATTCCAAACTTAGTTGGCCTCAACTTCATGGACTTCCTTTCTATCAAAAAAAAAAAATGATGAATTTCACTTTTTCATTCAGCTCTATTAAAAGCAATACTTTGAATGAGTAACTCAGGATCACGTGTTAATGACCATATTATAAGTCCTTTTTTGTTTTTACTGCTTTTTACCATCATGACAAGGATCCCCTTCCATTTCCATACAGGGGCTTATATGCACTGATAATATATATAGTCAAACTATCTTAAACATTATTCCCTAATCTATAATTCTTGGGTTTGGGTTAGCAACATGGATTCTCTTTTCTATTTAGTTCTATTTAAAGCAAAATTGTACCTTTAAAAAAATTGCAGTTTTCAAAGTTATATTATGAAACTCTTTATGCTAGAACAAACAAGATATCTCAATAAGATCAAGAAACGTGCATCTAGTAATACAATTTTTTGTCTGGTGACACAACTAAAGGCAGTGGGATGCATTATTTTTTAATCATCCTGAGGCCAACCAGATGTTATACTTTTGTACAAAAGTAGGTGCTATCTTCAAATACCTACTTATTCCATAGATAATCAGCAATATACAAATTTCAATTCAACTGTATTTCAAATTATCCTATACATATCTCAATTCAAAAAGAAGCATGCATACTGCTTTAAGTCATTAATCATGGATGTCATTCCACACAAAGCATTGATACGGATTTCTAAAATACATAAATGGTTACTATTTTCAAATTTGAGATATTTTTAGATAGATAACAAGGAATAGATACAATTGAAGCCTTGTTTACATAAATTTACTTCCAACGTAAGCAAAATCAGAAAGAAACATGCACACTGCACTTGGGGCGTGCATGGAAGATACTGTTACCATGAAATTATCTACATATAAAAAAATTCTAGATGAACAATGATGAGCAGTCATCAGAAATTAAATTGCATAAATATCTAGTAGTCCAACTAAGAAAAATAGTAAGAAAATTACCTGCGGCACCCATTTAGGAGAAACAAAACTTGTGGCCTCCACAACTGACAAGCCGGATGAGATCAGCCTATATATCAACTCAACTTTGACTGGAGTAGGTACAATATTCTTCTCATTTTGCAACCCATCCCTGGGTCCAACTTCAACTACCTTTACAAATTTTGGCATGCCATCTAACACCTGAACGAGCAGCATCAAATAACTTGAAGGTCAAATTTTTGCATAACCTGTAGAATGGAGAAAGAAGCAAATAACCAAAAGACAGTGGCATCATAGAACAACAAAAGAAGTTTAATGACGTTGAAATATGAAAATATTTTATATCATTTTTTTGAAAATCCAACCAAGAAAAATTAGAAGTTGTTAAATGTTGGAAAGGATACTAAAATAACCCATCAGAAAAAGAACTATTTCATGGTCTCCCTTGTGATGTTTCATCTCTAGAATTACATTTTTAGTATCAATAAGTATAACTCTTTATATTACGCCATCTAAAGGGTGGTTTGTTTAGGTGATGAAATGTCAAGTATACGGAATACTGGTAAAATAGACTTTTGGCCCCGTTTGTCTGCGAGTTAAAAATTAACCTGGTTTAATTTTAACCTAACATGTCACATCACACATAAAATTTAATATTAAAAATTAACTTTATTTCACATCCTATACACATTACTAAAATAATAACTAACTTATATCACATCTCTCATATATCTCAATATAATAACTAACTTTATTTCACATCATTCACAACTTTCAATAAAAAAATATCTCTATCCAAATTTAATTTTAATCTTGTTAAATTTAACCTTACAAACAAATAGACCTGATGTTTGGATTGGAATAAAATGCTGCACTCCGTAATTGCAAAACCAAATTGCAGATATTTCAAGAAAACAGTTTAAAATAGTTGCTGATAAATCAACCACATTAAAACTACAAAAATTTGATCTGCCCATCAAAACTTTGCCACCAACCAACCTGTCTTAGCAATTGAATGATGAATGTAATACACAACCGGTGTAGCAAGATTACATCACTAAAGTAAAATTAACATCATTTAAGAATTAGAGAAAGATAACAGAAAGAAAAAAAAGAATAGCATTTTCAAGATCTAAAAGAATATACAAACTGAATAAATCTTGTAAACTTCTTTTGTTTGGTTAAAACAAGTTCCACACATGTTATAGCAGCTTTCTATAGAAAAAGAAGAATATCAATCTACATTTCAAGAAATGCTCCAGACTTCCAAGAAGAATTGTTATATGACCTTCACAGCAGCAGAAGCAAGAATATAATCATATAACAAAGAATGCTAACATAGTAAATTAAATTTAAAGACGAAGTACAGTATCACAAGAAAAAAGAATCTACAAGGAACTATGAATGAACACGATACAGAATGTTGAGTTAAATTAATTTATCTTAATCTCAATAGTTTTTTGCTGGATAAAGAATTATGCATAATAGTAACCTGCAGTTTACACAGAAATTTGTAGTTTGAAACTAGTAACTACATAACAGTATCGATACACAAGAAGTTTGTTTAGCATCTATTAATAATACCTTTTTCATAGCATGTTTGTCCTTATTGTCATTAGCATATGTACTGTATTGATGATTATGCAAAGGCAGCGGATTACAATCACAACAGCCAATGCAGCCATTCCTGCTAAGTGATGTGGATGGGGACATTGAATAATAAGTTTGAGAAAATTCTTGTGATGCTCTTCTCCATGAATGTGCCCTGTTGTAACAAAAATTCCCACAGAACTATTGAGAAAAGTACTAATACATAAATTTAAAAAAAAATCAGAAGACACAATTGGATTATAAGAAAGAGATGCAAACCTCTGAGCCCTGTCACTACAATTCATTTCTTGTAGGTTCTCCAATCTGGTAACCCCTACAATTGTTGGCATCACAGATCCAGACAATCGGTTCAGAGATGTAAATGAATGTGATAAGGAATATCTCCACAGCGTAAACCTTGATAGAACTTTAGGATTAAGCACCATATCAACGGAGGTGCATAAGGAACCTATCTTCCTCAACCAAGAATAATATGTTGTAGTTTAAAGACCTGGTCATTAATCAGAGAGCGCATCAGAAATATTAACTTCCTGTAATGGAAGCAAAGCTGTAGATCATTTAAGATTCTAGGTTTTAGCATTTTGTACATGCAACTATACTACAGAAAAAGCTTATAAGTTCCTGTAACTAGTGGCAAGCGGCTTAACAAAAGGCTTTCATCCTTCAAGGCATATTAAATGACAATAGAAGAAGAAAACTGTAATTCATCACTGACCCAGCATAACAGGAATACTCTAGCACGGCTCTGACAGCACAAACTGATAATACCAATGAACCGTAACAAACTAGACTAAGCCAACTATTTCATCTTGGATTTGCCCACATGATTAAGCGTGATTTTAGAAAATGTAGAGGTACCACATGTTACGCTGAAACATAGTGAAATAGATATTTTATGCATTGTATGAAAAATTTATTCAGTAGAATAAAGACTGAAAGGGCATATGCAAACACAATGAAAGCGTGTAACAACAAATCAGTCATATAGAGGCCAAAAGAGGAGCGGAAAGGCCAGTAGCTGTGACAGTATGTGATGCATGATGAAAATGGATGCAAATGAATCTACTAGATGTCAGGAAAAATTAGGTGACAAATAATCATATACAAGAGCAGCAGTTCTGAGAATAAGATTGATAATCAGAAATAAAATTCTGGCAAGCAGCAAACATTTCCCATAAAGGGTTTGCATAAACAAAAGCTCTTACTAATAAAAACCATCCATAAAATAAGAGCCGAAAGTTAACCTTCTCCAAAACAGATTCAGGGAACAATATTGAATAGGTGGTCAGAAATAATGACCACTCCAATAATAAGTTTCCATCAGATTAGGGCCGAAAGTTAACCTCCCTCAAAATAGATTTAGGGAATAATATTGAACAGGTGCCAGAGATAATGATCACTTCAACAATAAGCCTTATTAGGGTAGATTCAATGTACATAGAGGTAGATCAAGCAATCAAAGCAAGTAAAGTTAATTCTTGATTTTCGAAGTGGTTCACCAAATTTGGTCAGCAAAAAAAAAGAGAGGTTCGCTGCTCCGTAGGCCTACGGACGTTGCAAATCGTTTGACTATGGCAGTTGACGCAAAAAGAGAAGGCAGGGCCGGTGAAACACATGGCGCTAGATATGCGCACGGGAGAGACGAAGGCGGCAGAGAGTGTTGCCAACGAATTCGTCAAACTAGGATAGTGTTGCGATGGCCGGATGATGCGGGACGGAAAAAGGATGCCAATGATATTTTATATTTATATTCAGCAAAATCGATTAGCAAATTATTTTCGTTAAGAGAACAATATTTTCTAGATAAATTATATGATAAATAAGATTTTGAATCCCGTAAATTAAGATATTTTAAAATTAAAATTAAATTAGATCGTATGATAAATAAGAATTTATCAATTTAGATTAGGGCGTCAATTTAAATTCAATAAATCAGATCCGAGGTTCAGGAATTTAGGACAGACGTCTCACAGTTAAATTCAACAGTAATTTTCACACAAGAAATATCGGGTCACACAATTAGAGCCAAATAAATAATCTAAGTCAAGCGAATAATTTGTGTTGAAATCAAATAATCAGCTTAGTAGGGTTCGGGAAAGAATTTACCAGCGATTTGAATCGGAGAAGAGTTACTGACGATGATTAACAAATCTGATGGAGGGCGACGCGCGGAAAAAGCGCAAACGGAGCGAGGGCGCGAGCACAGGCGGGCGCGCGGGCAGGCGCGCAAGCGGCTCAAGCGGGCGCGTGGGCGGGTGCAGGCGGGCGGGCGGANACAGTGGGAGCGATTCCCGAGCCCGACAGAAGAAAAATGGGAAACTGATCATCATGCTGGGAATTTACATCAAGAGGCCTGAATTTTAGTTGAGCTGAAGAAATTAAATTTTTTTTTTTTTAAGAAATGAATAACTATGCTGATTTGAGTATTCTCATCAAAAACTAACTTTATCCTTTCTTTCATTGGAATATCGATCCCTTAATCCGGATCTAAGCTCTGAGAAAACTCAAATATAATTTCTTTCATTAAATGCTATATCTTTTACAATGCAAGGCGACCTCTTTATATAGAGAGATCCCATGTAGAAATTTAAAAATATAATATTAAATATAGAAAATAAAATACCAAATAAATAAAAGCAAATATAGAACTAAGTCTATTACAATAAAATAAAATCAGTTCCAAATGTGGTGAGTCTCCAAATCTTCCAAATATGCTCTGAATCAAATCAAATCTAAATAAAGCTAATATGAAAATCTCTATTAGCTTTAATTAATTTGAATTTGAATTTTGATTCATACATAACGTTATCCTAGTCATTTAATTCGATGTTGATTTGTGTCCCCACCACCGGATGTTTAAACATACTGATTACTCAGTACTAAACCTGCATGAGACTACGTTAGGAAAAACTAAATATCCCAATATTATATTATTTAACAAATTGATTAATAATAATTAAAGTTTTAATCACGTTTTTATTTTTATTTTTTTGAATCATAACAAAGACCAATCCAAAATTTACTAATTTTACTCCGATCAAAAATCTCATATTCTCAAGAAGTAATGCAGCACATATCATTATTGTAAAAAATCTGAGTTGACATGAATTTGAATTTGTCTCCCCGGGTGCCCTAGGGTTCCGACCAGGTGGAGTGGTTAAGTCTCCCCAAGTGGGAGTTTGGGTTATCGTCTCTAGCTTAGTAAGAAGGAAAGAAGCTTCACAGTGGAGGAACTTCACCTGGTTTTGCCCTCTGAAGGCTTTCTCTAGGTAAATCTTTTTCGTTGCTCCAGAACGGTTTTTGTTCTTCCCTTTGACTTCCCAATGGTGGCTCTTTGTGGTGCTTCTATGTTGCTTGTGGTTCTTTAATCTTAGCCCAAGAGTTTTACTCTTTCCGGGTCTTGTAATGAGCATCTTGGTTTTGAATTGTCGGGGCTTGGGAGGATACTCGACAGTGAGAAGTCTAAAAAACCAGCTGAGCCAACATCATCCTCAGTTGGTGTTCCTTTCTGAGACTAAATTATTAGCTAATGAGTTTGAAAAAATTAGAGTACTTTGTGACTTTGAGTCAGCTTTTGCCGTCAGTAGTGTTAGAAGAAGTGGAGGCTTAGCAATTATGTGGCATGAGGACTTTTCTGTGGAATTGCAGAGTTTTTCAAGGTATCACATTGATGTCGAAGTTATTTACAAGAAGTTTAATTCTAGATGGCGTTTTACTGATTTTTATGGGGATCCCAGGGAAACCTTCAAGCATTTTTCATGGCAAACTCTCAAGCAACTGGGACAAGGAAATTCTCTCCCTTGGCTTTGTGCAGGGGACTTTAATGAGATACTTTCGGACATAGAGAAGCTCGGAGGCAACTTAAAGGATGCCAAAGAAATTAAGGCCTTCAAAGATACCTTAACTGCATGCAATTTAATTGATCTTGGGTTCATTGGAGGCCCCTTTACATGGTGGAATCATAGGTTGGGAGATGATTGTATTTTAGAAAGGTTGGATAGAGCAGTAGGGAATCCTGAGTGGCTAAGGCTATTTCCTCATTTTCGTGTATTTCACTTGGCGGCGTCTTTCTCAGATCATTGTGGCCTCAAGATTAATATCAATAACTCAAACACCATCCAGAAAGGGAGGAGACCAAACTTTTTTAGATTTGAGCCAATGTGGCTTCGTGATGACACCTTTGGGAATTTGATTAAGAAAGAATAGGAGGGCAGCGATGAATGCCAGAATTCTGGGAATGTTATCAATAAATTGAATGCGCTGAAACTCAAATTGACAAAGTGGAACAAAACCAGTTTTGGCAATATTCAGGACAACCTGCGGCAGCTACAAAAGCAATTAGATCACCTCCATTTACTGCCTCCTGAAGGCGACACTTTGAAGAAAATTAAGGAGTGCAAAATGCAATTGAATGAAAATCTAGCTCGGGAAGAGGAACTCTGGAAGCAGCGTTCAAGACTGGACTGGCTCAAACAAGGGGATAAAAACACATCTTACTTTCACCACACGGCTAATGCAAAGAAAAGAAGAAATAGTATTTATTCTTTAAAAGATGATGACGGAGCTATGGTTGATTCTGAAGAAGGAATCAAAGAGGTGGTGGTCCACTATTTCGAAAATCTATTTCAGTCATCCTCTCCAGTGGGCATTTTGGAGGTTTTGAGTAAGGGGAAGAATCAATCAAACCAGACCATTTAGCTATTCTTGGCAGAGTCTTTGATGAGCGCAATGTATCTCGCGTAATATTTAAAAATCAAGGCGCGTCTGTTATAATAATTTAAGAAATCTGAGGCTGAGGCTAATATGTAAATAAAGTGAGATGAAGTATTATGTATATAAATACTCTTTTTGCTTTTCTACAACTACCAAGTTATTTGTCTCTTTATGTGGATGCATGCTTTTAATTAGGCATAATTTATATGCATGGCCATTAGTACTACTGCTTTATTCCAAATGCATCCTTGCAAAGCACCAGGCCCTGATTGCTTTCACGCCCTCTTTTACCAAAAGTTTTGGCACCTCTTGAAGCGTGAAGTGACTGATTTTTGCCTCAGCATTCTTAATGGTAATCTGGAAATGGGTAAGATTAATCATACAAATATTGTCCTTATTCCAAAGGTCCAGGGGACCGACCATCTATCAAAGTTCCGTCCTATCAGCCTTTGTAATGTCCTCTACAAGAAAATTGCTAAAACTATTGCTAATCGAATCAAATTAGTGCTTCCCGATGTCATTTCAGAGACTCAAAGTGCTTTTGTGCCGAATAGATTGATTACTGACAACATTATTATCGCTTATGAAATTCTCCATGCTCTTAAAAATCGCAAAAAAGGAGGAGTTGAAACTTGTGCTCTCAAGCTTGATATGAGTAAGGCTTATGACAAGGTGGAGTGGGAATTTTTAGAAGGGATGATGTGCAAGATGGACTTTCCAAATAATATTACTTCATTGGTTATGAAATGTGTCTCTTCGGTTAGATATGCTGTTACAGTGAATGGAGCTAGACACGGTCATATAACCCCTTTTCGGGGCCTCCGTCAAGGGGATCCTCTATCCCCCTACCTCTTTCTTATTTGTGCTGAGGGGTTCACCTGGCTTTTAAATGATGCAGAGAACAGAGGCTTGATACACGGAGCTAAAACTAACAGAGGAGGTCCAAGTATAAACCATTTATTTTTTGCTGATGATAGTCTACTTTTCTTTCAAGCTTGCAAGGAGGAAGGTGACACTATTAAAAATATTCTCTGTACATTTGAGAAAGCTTCAGAGCTACAAATAAACTTTGATAAATCTGGCCTATTTTTTAGCTCGAATACATCTCCAAGTGGTAGAGAGCTATTGAAGTCTATGATGGAGGTGAGAATGGAGGGTAACTTCGAAAAATATTTGGGTCTCCCTCCTATGGTTGGTAGAGCCAAGAAGAGATCTTTTGCAAACTTGAAAAGCTGCCTTGAAAGCCGCATCGAAGGGTGGAAGGAAAAGCTTCTCTCAATTGGAGGTAAAGAGATATTGTTAAAATCGGTGGCTCAAGCTATCCCGACCTTCGCTATGAGTGTTTTCAGAATCCCTTCAACCTTGTGTAATGCACTTGAACAGATAATGGCAAGATTTTGGTGGCAGACATCCACCAAATCAAAAGGCATCCATTGGTCTTTGGCAAAGTATTTGGCAAGCTAAAAATGTTATTAGTAAGGGTTTGATGTGGCGTGTTGGGAATGGAAGAAGAATCAATATTTGGCATGATAAATGGATTCCTCGTCCTTGGGAGTTCAAAATATTTACGCAACCAAAATTCCTTCCTAAAGAGGCTACAGTAAATTTGCTCATTAATCCAACTTTCAATTCATGGGATACTGAGATCTTACATCAAGCCTTTGATATAGCAGATATTCAAGAGATTTTGCGTATCCCATTGGGTGATATCAATGCTCCAGATACTCGTATCTGGGCTTTTAACCCCTCTGGTAGTTACTCTGTTCGTAGTGGTTATCACTTCATACAGCAATTGAGATCGCATACAAGTTTATATATCCCAGGTGAACAAACTACCTATCGGACAGTTTCTTCCTCCACGTCGACTCCTCAAGGCAGATGGAAGAATATCTGGAATTTACAAGTTCCAAGTAAGGTACGATTATTCACCTGGAGGCTCCTTAAAAACTTTATTCCTTCTTTCAGCAATCTATGTAATCGTAGAATGATCGATTGCATTCCACATTGTCTGATATGTGGTAAAGAACTGGAAAACTCAGCCCACATTTTTTCGCAATTGCACCATCGCTGCTACTGTTTGGAGCTTAGCTCACATAGCTCCCCCGACTTTGTCCTGGGGAACATGGAGGAATTTCACTGGGCCTCACTATCCTGGATAGAAACAGGAAGGAAGCTAGTCTGATGGCAACAATTCTCTGGCTGCTTTGGAGTAATCGAAATGCTGTGCTCCATGGAAAACCAAGTCAAACAGCGGAGTGCATCCTTATCCATGCAAAAAAAATCATCGAGGAGTTTAAGGCTGCAAAGAAGGAGTCTCTTGACGAATACACTGCTACCATCCTTA
>JAEMOT010000684.1:8635-64720 GCA_019297695.1 Apostasia ramifera
ATATATATATATATATATATATATATATATTATTTCATATATAAGAAATGCTTTGTAGGCATTATAAATGATCCAAACTTTAAAGTAAACCTGTTATTGGACCAATTTCTAATGAGTCGAAGACAACTCAAAATCAAAAAATTCGAGTTCAACTCAGCTTGAAATTGGTCTGAAATCGAAATGGGATATGATTCGAGTCAGCTAGGCTTGAAATGACTTGATTTCGAGCTGGCTGGAATCATGATTCGAATCAGCTCATAATTGTAAAAAAATATAAAAAAAAATGTGTTCAAGAGGAGGAAAATAAACTTTAATTCTCCTCAATACTATCACTATACCACTAGCTAAATCATATATAATGGCATTTTATTTATATTTATATTATATATCAATATTATTTACGGTATGTTTGAGTCAAATTGAATCATATTTCGAGCGAGCCAGGGCCAATTCAAAATCGGCTCAAAATAAACTTCGAGCCAAAGTCCATAGCTTATGGTTCGATTCAAAATTTTCGAACCAATTTCAAATCGATTTGAAAATCGAACGTATTTCAAGTTTCATAACCCCTACTTTAAAGCCAGCTAAGACTCTTATACGATATCATTATCTATGTAGATAAAAGTGTTAGTTTTACTAATTATGTGACAATAGTATTATGCAAAAAATTTTAATTGAATTTAATATTTTAAATTATTTATGAGGATATTTTATATATATATATATATATATTCATTTATTTAAAATTCTATCAACGAATATTACCTGTGATTGGATTCACCATATCTTTTTTTTTTAAGGTTATTCACCACAGAGCTTTGCGTGAAGAAAGAGGCCGCAATGAGCTAAGCAAAGACGTCATCAACTAACTTTAAAGAAAATTTTATTATTATTAATTTTGATAATAGGTTGGAAAGAATTTTGGAAGAATAACATCATGCAATAATATAACTTTTCAAAGAAGCTTCTTCCACAAGTTACAATTAAGTAATTAACTTATCATAAGATTTGATAGATCCCTTTTGATTCCTTGACCATATAAATTAAAAAGATTGTTCGAGTATATTTCTTGATAATTTTGATCCAATATAAAAAATTTACATGTTACAATAAAAAAAATAATAAAGATAAATTTTTTTATTAAAATATATATTCAATTTCATCTTAACGTGGACTTTAATAAAAAAAAATTAGCAAGAAATTTTAATACAGTGATTCATACCAAGGGAGAGTTTGGTTCAATGTTATATTGATGTTATGTTATGTTATTTAGAGAAAGTAATTATTTAGTTTAATGACATCTGTAAATAATTTTTTATTAGATCATAAAATTATTAATCAAAAGATGACATCTAAATTATATAACATAACATAAAAATAACAACAAATCAAATGCTCTCTAAATTAATTTCATTTAATAAGAAAGAATTTAAGAAGGACTCGGTATAGACTTTTTATTCTTATTAAATGAGAATAATATAAATATTTTATCATATTAATGGGAATAATTTTGTAAATTTTTTATAGTAATTATTTTGAAAACAAAAAATATGTATATATTAGTATTATTATAAAATAAAATATTTTAATTATTTAGAATTATAAATTATTCTATATATATATATATATGTATGTTTTTTTTGCATGTAATAACTCCATCTACACATGAAATTATTTCAGCAAATTGAAATTTTAAATTGCTAAGATGGTGTTGTCATTTTCTGTTGATTATTTTGATTTTTAGTACAATTTTATTATTTTTTCTAATTTCTTTCTCCCTCCTTATATTCAAGCACTTATTTCTATGCAGGTGTCGGTATCTAATACTGAATTTGATGCCTTTTTATTATCAGAAATGTTAAAAATTTCAGTGAGTAATGAAGCATATAAATTATATTCTAGATATGCATTTATTGTCGGATTTAGTGTTCAAAGATAGCGCAATTCTTATTGACTTGGGACAAGAAATCTAAGAAATAAGACATTTGTCTGTTCGAGAGTTGATCACAAAAATAATGAAAATTCTATGGAAGCTAAGAGCTAAAATTTTCATCGACTGAATTATAGATGTGGTTGTCAGGCTATAATACAATTTAAGATTAACATCTATGAAAATTAATTAATTAGTAAGTTTACAGAAGAGCGCAATCATTCACTTTTCAAACCAAATGAATGCCACCTCCTTAGATCTCACCGTTCAGTGCATGTGCTCGATATTAATTTTCTCTTCGTGTAACTCCAATTGAAAATTCTTAGCCTCAATCATAAAATACAAAAAGTTAAATTAAATATATATATATATATATATATATATATATGAGCTTTTTTTATTTCAAAATTTTCTGTTGGGTTAAAAATGATACGTCTGCTGATGATAACTTGAAACGGCGGACTTATTTATCAGGATCCACCTGCGAGACACGTGATAGCGCAGTGGTCGTATCGGCTTTTAAGTCGTTGGAATACAGATAGCTTATGAGATCTCCACGTTGAGATGCACATCAGACGGCACAAAGAAGGATGCGCGCTCTTTTTTTTTTTCTCTCAGCGTCGGGCCCACGCGAATTGTGTGACGTGTCAGCAGCGCAGGAAATAGCTGAAGCTACAGGGGTCTGTTTTGAATAAAACCCCCTACACGACGAATCTCCGTCACGTGATCCTGCTACTCCCCAATACGCTGTGGGTCCCACATCCCACCTAAACGGGTCCGACTTTGTGAGCGTACCGACCCGTTCGGAGACTTCGGGCCGGGCTATATCGTACTTCATACGCTTTTTATTTATTTTTTGATAAATTGCATCTGATCCTGAAAAATAAATTTTAAGACGAATATCTCATACATATAAGAGTGTGTTTATTTATAAAGTTAAATTTAAAAAGATTAAAATTAAATTTAGATAAAAAAATTTTTTTATTAAAAATTATGAATGATGTGAAATAAAGTTAATTATTATATTGGGATATATAAGAGATGTGATATAAAGTTAATTATTATGTTAGAATATGTGAGGGATGTGATATAAGTTAGTTATTATTTTAGTAATATGTGTAGGATGTGAAATAAATTTAATTTTTAATATTAAATTTTATATGTGATATGATATGCCTGGTTAAAATTAAACCAGTTAAATTTAAACTCCTAGACAAACTAGATCTTAATCATAAATAAAGAATATTAAGAATATTAAATATTCTGATTTTTATTATCTTTTACTTGGCTTGACAGAATAAATTTTAAATACCTCATATATAATTTCTTTTCCATACGTATTCGTATGTAACATAAAACACAATGTTTTATTTATTAAAAAAATAACCATAAGCAAAATGTGCCTAATTAAACTATAGAAATTAAAATGAGTATTATATTTTAAGTATGCCATTTTTACTTTATGCAATACAAATAACCAACAATTAATTGCAGGTACATCAATGAAAATAATATGATAAATATTGCTTATTATTTTTTTTAGTGAATGCCTAAATTATGTCAAAAGTGGATACTAGTCTTTCTTAGTTTGGTCATAAATTAAACATTTATTTTAAGTATATAAGAAAAAAAATAATTTATTTTTATGATTTAATTAAAAAAAATTATTTTAATATTAGATAGTATGAAAGTTGTGAAATAATGTTAATTCTAATATTATTATTTATATTGCATATATAATAAAATTCTAATATTATTAAAATAATGTTAACTTAAATCTATTTTACTTAAATAGATTTAAAAAACTATTTCTAATATAAACTAATATATTTTACGAAAGAAATATAATCTAATATATTGCATATCTTTTTACTTAAGGATTCTAATATAATTCTATAATTAAAATAATGTTAATTCTAATATTATTATTTATATTTTATCTTTAAATTTTCAATATCATTGAAGATAATAAAATTATTTTAAATATTTTTCCTTTAAAAAATATTTTAAGTTAAGGATTTCTTTCGTGAGACCCAAAATCAAAATAATATTTAATTAAATAATAATAATAATAAATAATTTTTTACCATATCTTACATGAAATCTAATATAAAAAAACATTACTCTATATCTGTAATTATTTTTAATAAAAACTATCAATTTTATTTAATATCTTCAATAAATAAAATATTTTAATTTTAGGCATAAAAAATAATTTTAAGACAAAAAATGTCTAAGAATGAACTTGAGCCATAACAGAAGTTCAAGAAAGAAAAAATAAAAATTATAAAAATTGTGAGTGTTAGATAAGAAGAATTTTTGTACATTAAAAAATATTTAATGATCATATCTGACTAATATTAATAATTTATGAGAATGACAACTACGTTAACCGATGAGAATTAAACTAAAAGTCTATGTGCTTATAAAAATAATATTTGGGGGACTTAATGCCCATGTTGATCATAATTTTTTTTTATTATTATGACTTTAAATACTGTAAATTTTTTTATTCTAATTAAAAATTATGATAATATGAATTGGAACTTAAAACCCTATAGTTCCACATAAGCTCCATTCCCATTACGGTACGAAAAAATCCGCATTACAAACTATACTCAAAGGATCTGCCTGCAAAATGTTTAGGAATGGATCATTTTGTTTCCCTCTCCAACCTCAAGGACCCATATGCAATTTATCATTTTTTTTATGAGATACTTTTATAAGGAATCCACTCACTTTTAGGCTTTGTTTAGCTAAAGTATATTTTTAAATATTTAAATTATTTAAATAAAAATATATATTTTAATATTATAATATAAATAATATTATTTTATTATTAAAAAATGTGATAAAAGTAAAATAAAAATGATTTTTTTTATTAGAGTATGTATGGATGTGAAATAAAATTAATATTTAAGGTTAGAAGTTATATAAGTTATAAATTAAAATTAATTTTTAGTATTTAAATTTATATATGATATAAAATAAGTATAAAATAATAATAAAAATATTTTTAGAAAATTTATAGATTTTTTTAACCTCTCAATTAAACACGGTTAGAAAGGTTTTTGCAACACAGCGCTAAAAAATATTAATACATTGATCGATTGCAATTAAAAATATAATTTATTAGATTATTTAGATCTTATTTAGTTGAAATATGTTCACAGAGAGAAAATAATTATGTAATATTATAATATAAAATAAAATTATTTTATTATTAAAAATTATATTAAATGTGAAATAAAATTAATATATTTTATTGAAATATATGCATGTGAAATAATATTTTTTTTAATAGTAAAATTTATGTAAAATATAAAATAAAATTAATTTTTAATATTTAAATTTTTATATGATATAAAAAAAATTAAATATTAAAAAATATTTTTAAAAGAGTTTTAAGTTTTTTAAAATCTCAATCAAGAAAAACCTTAGTAAATTAATGATTTAATT
The DNA here is from genome assembly GCA_019297695.1 of Apostasia ramifera. Lineage (NCBI taxonomy): Eukaryota > Viridiplantae > Streptophyta > Magnoliopsida > Asparagales > Orchidaceae > Apostasia > Apostasia ramifera. The sequence goes on from JAEMOT010000684.1 coordinate 14,025, forward strand.
CATTGACTAATTTATCGAATTAGACTTTGTGCTCAATAACTACTTTTTTTTTTGAATAAATATTAGTGCTATTTTTGTGAATGCATATTAGTTGCTTGCTCTGGATTAGTGCGTTGGTCTCATATTCAGATTCTAATTATTATTCGTGCGTATGACATCCATCAAGCACTATTAATTTATTGTTTCAAATTTTTTTTATTCATATAAATTTTTTATTTTATACAAATAATTTTCCCTTTGTGTTTTTTCATTTTATATAAGTGATTTATTTAATTTACATACTTAAATAAAATTAAAAAATATCAAACAAAATAAAAATACTCAACAAAGCAAAAACAAATCATACAATATATATATATATATATATATATATATATATATATATATATATATGTGAGTGTGTATTTGTGTTCGTAAATGATCAGACTAAATATAATATTTAGTATAAATAATTTTATATTTTATATGAATATTTTTTAATTGAAAAAAATGCAAACTTAAAAAAATCTCACATTAAGACAAAAACAAATACCCCGTAAATCATGACATGAAATAATGAAAAGACGACACGAAGCCATTTGATTGGGTATAAAATTAAAGTGTTAAAAATTGTTTTTATCAATATAAATAGGGCAAATTACGCCCAAGTTCCTGAGTTTAAAAATTAATATCGCGCAAGTTTATATTTTTTAAATTATAATATCCGGCTCGCGCGGCCGCCAGCGGGTCGTGCTGGCGCCGTGCGCGTGCGCTGGATGGGGAGGAGAGAGAAAGGCAGCCTCCCTCTCTTCCCAATCCGGCGCACGCACGCGGTGNGAGAGAGAGAATGGTAGGGGTAAAACGGTAATTTAAAAAAAAATTAATTAGAAAAAAAATTGAAATCGATTTGATAATTTATTAAAACTCAAGATCTCGATGTTATAATTTAAAAAACGTATTTCTGCGCGATATTAATCGTTAAACTCAGAAATTTGAGCGTAATTTGCCCATATAAATAAATGAAGTTATATACTCATTACATACTTGTTATAATTTTAAAAGTTTCATTTTTATTATCTTTATTTAAGCAAAAAATTGATTAGTTAGTAATACGACATGTAATTTTTGTTATAAAACATGGAAAATAAAATTTAACAAATAACTCACTATTTTTAAGAAAAAGTTAATGTCTCAAACTATTAAATAAAAATTCTCATTCGATATAAGACCCGAAACTCAACTTGAGAATCTTATTCACCACTGGCCATTGGTTGGATTAAGGTTGGCCTCAACTCGTTTCAATATTTGATCTGATCCGAATAATATGTGGGTAGGATGCAAGTTCGAAACAACCAAGTCTGTACCTAATCTTGTGACGTGACTACTCCTAAATTATATAAATTTTGCTTAAAGCTGCTTGAACTTTACTTGCTCGATTTTAGTAAACTACAACTCAGCTAGATTTATTTATCATTCAAAGTTAATTTATTCGAAATAAAATGCCCGCAAATCGATGATATTTAGATATTTTATTGAGTAAATGCACCCAAGCTTATTAGGTTAGATAGAAATTGTAAATTTGCATTGACTTTCAAAAATTGCAACGAGACTATTTACATAGCATTTTGTATCATCATTTCATCTTAAAAATTCGTAATTATATTTTTATGTAATTTTTTTAGACCAAAACAACCATGTTATTAAAAAAACACAACTATTTTAACTAAATATGTGGAAAAAAGTAATTTTTTTAAGAAAAATATTTTTACCTTAATGGTCCCATTGCAGTTTGGACCAGTTTGCACTAGCAATAATAACACAAATTTTCAGAAGCACTGATGTAAAATTAAAATTAATAAAATTTCTAAAATTTAAAATGTAAAATTGTTTAAAATTTGTTCTAATTTAAAATTAAAAGTTGAAAATTTTGAAAATAAAAATATTAAATTCTAAAATATCAAATTAACTTAAATTTCACTATTCTTTAAAATTATTTAAAATAAAAATTAAAATATTTTCTTCTCATTTCACTAAAAAAAATATTTAATTCAATATTTTTTTAATATTATATTATATTATTTAATTTAATAATATGAATTTCAAAATATTTAAATAATACGATAATATTAAAATAACATTATCAAATCTGCCCTCTAAGTCAGATAAAGTGAAAGATTTAAAAATTAAGACTACCTTTGATTTGAGAGTTAAATTTTAAGTAAAAAATATATTTTATTTTATAAATTTAATAGTAAAAAAATTTAATTTAATATTAAAAATATATAAAAATATAAAATAAAATATATTTTAAAATTTCAAAAAAATTCTAACCGAAAGAGACTTAAAATATATTTTAAAATTTCAAAAATTTTAAAGTTTTTAAAATAAAAATTACAAATTGCACTGATCATGTTATGCGGTTATAAAAAAACCTTGAAATTTGGAACCACTTAAAACTTGTTTAAAAAAAACTTAGTTTGGATAGGAAGAGCATTTGATGACCTATGAAAGGAATACACAATTTAGGATGTTCAAAAAAAAAAAAGAATTTTTTTTTTAATTTTACACCTATTTTAATTATAAAAATTAACATTATTATATATGCAATATAAATAATAATATTAGAATTAATATTATTTCACGACTTTCATATTATCTAATATTAAAATATATTTTTTTATTAAATCATAAAAATAAATTATTTTTTTTCTTATTTAAAAAAACTCAAAATAAATGTTTAATTTATGACCAAACTAAGAAAGACTAGTATTACCACTTTTGACATACTTTAGGCATTCACTAAAAAAAATAATAAGCAATATTTACCATATTATTTTCATTGATGTACCTGCAATTAATTGTTGGTTATTTGTATTGCATAAAGTAAAAATGGCATACTTAAAATATAATACTCATTTTAATTTCTATAGTTTAATTAGGCACATTTTGCTTATGGTTAATTTTTTAATAAATAAAAAATAGTGTTTTATGTTACATACGAATAGGTATGGTAAAAGAAATTATATATGAGGTATTTAAAATTTATTGTGTCAAGCCAAGTGAAAGATAATAAAAATCAAAATATTTAATATTCTAAAATCTATTTCTGTAATCATTGTTTTAAAAAACTTAAGTAAAAAGATAACATGAAACGAGGTTTTTGTTTGTAAATAATTTTGAATATTGTTTAAAATTAAAAAAGATTTTTGGTGTTGTTCAATTTCTTTTATTTTATACTAATCACTATAAATTTATATAATTTTTTTTATTTAATAATCATTACTTGATTGATTCTGTTGAACATAACATTTAATTATTTGTGGAATATATGTCTGTAAATAATAACAATCAGATTTAAAAAAAATAATATGGATGAATAAATTTGAAATTATATATACACAATAGTTAAATGTTCCATAAAAATATATATATATTTTGTAATTTACGAGCAACTGCCCACCGCACAGCAAGTTGATTCCGATTTCCAACTTCTGCCTCGAAAATTACGCAGGGTACTCTTGGAAACAAATTTGAAATGCGGATCGAAGGCGAAGGCGTTGACTGACCGTTGGATCAATATTTTGGACGGCGGATATACGTCCAGGTGTCCGTTTCTCCAACGGAATATGCGAAGTCGTAAATTTTCGGCTTATAAATGGTAGACGTAGGGGTTAAGGAGAGGGCGTCCAGAAAGATTCCAAAAGAGAAAAGAAAAAGCATGAGCGAGGGATTGAGGAAGGATTACCGCATCGGAGAAGAGATCGGGCGCGGCCGTTTCGGCGTTGTCTACCGCTGCTACTCGCTGGACTCCGGTGAGGTCTTCGCAGTCAAGTCTGTGGACAAGTCGCTCCTCGCCGACGCTGTCGATCGGGAGTGCGCGGAGCGGGAGGCCAAGATCACCCAGCTCGCCGCCGTGGGGAACCCGCACGCCGTGCAGATCTACGCGATGTACGAGGACGAGGAAGCGATCCACATGGTGATGGACCTCTGCGATCGGGGGGACCTCTTCGATCGAATCGCAACTGGTGGGGGCGCGGAGATGGGCGAGGCGGAGGCGGCGGCTCTCGTGAAAAGTCTGATGGAGGCGGTCGCGGTGTGCCACCGGCGCGGGGTCGCCCACCGAGATCTGAAGCCAGACAACGTGTTGTTCGACAGTGAGGGTCGTCTTCGGCTGGCGGATTTCGGGTCCGCGGAGTGCTTTGGGGACGGTCGCCCTATGACTGGAGTGGTGGGAACTCCGTACTACGTGGCGCCGGAGGTCGTGGCCGGGGGGGAGTACGGTGAGAAGGTTGACGTATGGAGCGCCGGGGTCATGCTGTACATAATGCTTGGGGGAATCCCGCCCTTCTACGGCGAGACTGCGGCCGAGGTCTTTGAAGCAGTGCTCCGGGGAAATCTCCGCTTTCCCACTAGGGTTTTCAGCGGTGTCTCCTCTTCTGCCAAAGATCTGATCCGCCGGATGCTCTGCAAGGACGTCTTCCGCCGCTTCTCGGCTGAGCAAGTGCTTAGTAAGTGCCGCCTATCCAGATCTCTCTCTAGGGTTTTACGATTTGGGGATTCGGGGTTTTTTTTTCGCCTTATTATAAGAGATTTGCTTTGGTTTATTGAAGGCCATTCGTGGATTACTAGCTCCGGGGGGACGAGATTTGTGGCGGATCCTACCTGAAGCATCGGAGAAGGAAGAGGAGGAGCACCGAAAAATACTGGTGTAAATATATGGTTTTGATCTGCGGAATACTCATACGAGAATTCCGTGGCCGTTTTCATTTTCTTTTTCTTTGGGAACGAGCTGCTCTGCGCTGTGCTTGCGCACCATCGAAGAAAGAGGTAGGGGGAAAGAGTGAAAGCTTTCTTTGGTTTTTTTTTTCTTTGTTCGGTTGTCCTCCTTAGTAGAGGATGTAAATAATCAAAATAGTTTTGTAATTTGCATCCTCCTCTTTGAGTCTCAAACTAATATAATGGTTTCTTACTACAAATGATCAGAATCTTCTTTTACCAAAAAGCAATTTGCATGCCGTTTTGTTGATTGATGCTCGTCAGTGTTATTTTATTTGAATGTCGACACTAATTCTCAGTTCTATGATCACATTCATTGCGAAGGTTTGTGTTCTTCTTAAAGCTGATTAGATGTTGAAATTTTTTATATTGAATTCATTCGCTCAAATCTGAAATATTTTTGACCCAAATGTTAATTTAAAATTTGAGGAACAGTTTTTTTAAGCTTTTTTTTAAAGATATATAAAAAAATAAAATAAATTAATTATATTAAAAATTTTGTTCGTACTACAAGAAATAAAAAATTTCAAGTTAACTATCAGCTCATTATTTAATAATCAAGCCCCTGATAAGCTATATAAAAAAATAAAATATTTCCAAAGAAAATATTTTAAGTTTTTTTAAATATAAAAAGAAAATATTTTAATATTTTCACATTACAGGAAATTTAAGTTATGTTTTTTTTGTGAATATAATGCTTAAAAATATATGATTCAATTTTTTAAAAGGAATTTGAGATTTTTTATGAATATATTTTTTGAGAATTTTTATTTTTTAATTATTTAATAATTATTAAAAAATAAATATATTATTCATAAAAGATTTAAAAATTATTAATTTTGAGTCTTTTTAACTTATTATTAAATTCTATCCTTTTTTTCCTTGTTCAAAATATATTGAATGTTAAATGATAAATTTTCATTAAATGTGTCCTAAGATTAGCCTCAGTTTTTATTTTTTATTTTTATTTTCTTATCTTATAAAGATAAAGCTATACCTTAGACTAGTCATACAAAATGATGGTAATATAAATAATGATGTTATTAACAGAATTCGAAAAAAATGGGTAAAATAAAAAAATGCTCATGGTGTGTCGTTTGATAGAAAAATTTTATCTGAACTTAAAGAAAGTAAGCTTAGATGATTTGAATTTATAAATCTAGGCCGATTGAAGTTTCAGTCAGAAAAATAGAGTTATTGAACTTTTCCTATATACAAAGAGGAAGAGAAGAACTAAAAAAGACATGACAAGAAGTGATAAAAAGTGATTTTACTCACTTAGATCTAAATAATAATTTATTAATTAATAAGCGCAATAGAAATAAAAGATTCATATAACTGACTCCACCTAATAGGATTAAAGCTTGATTATTATTGTTATTGCTATAGAGATAAAGCTTACTAATTTTTTATAGTGAAACAAACCATAATATTGATTGTGAAAAATGAAAATTATATATATATATATATATATATATATTTGTATATATAGAAAAATCAACAGTCGATCAGTGTTGTAAAAATCGATCAAACCTGTTGGTCCAACCAGTCCAACGGGAAATCAATTAGCAGTCTGGTCCAGTTTTATGCTAAAATTATTATTTTTATTGGACCAGGTTGAACCTGACAGAATTAGCCAATCTAGTGAACCGATTGAACCGAACCGTTCAATTACCGGTTCAACCGGGAAACTCGATTGCGGCCCGATCTTCTCCGCACGGGGCAGCGCACCCTCATCGTCGTTCCCTCCGGCGACCTCATCCATGAAGCCCTCGTCCGCCGCGGTCCCCTCTTCGCCAGACTCCCCCGCCACCCCTCACCGGCTCCCTCTGGCGCTCCCTCCGCCAGAACCTCGTCGTCGAGCTCGTCTCCCCTTCCCGCGTCCACTCCTTCGGACTCTCTCCTGGATCCGCGACTGGGCCATCGCCGCCCTTCTCTCCCGCCTCCGGTCAGCCCACAGTTGCCGGCGAGCTCAGGCCCCGCTGCGCCTCACCTGCAGGTAAAATTTTAAATTTTCACCCTTTGTTAAAGCAGACACATTGATCAGTTAAATAAGATGTAATTTAAAAAAATATTGAAATAAGATGTAATTTAGGTAGCCAAGATAGATCTCCAGTATTACAAGCACAATTAAAAAATAAATAAATTATATCTGAGACTCTCATTTAGAACTTATTTCATGTATGTTTGTTTTTATGAAGTCCAAATTTTACAGTTAAGTTATATTTTTTTTTAAAAAAAAAATCATATTAAAGTATTTATTTGATATCTAAATTTAATGAAATTCATCAATTAAAATAACTCATAAGCCATTAAAATTTAAATGAAGTATTTTTTGTTCTCCTAATCTAACTATTTCTGATAACAAATTAGTGATATGTCGACATGGCTGATATCACCAGTTGGACCACTAAGTTTGACTGGTCAGACTGATTGAACATAAATTGAAGGCTAAATCGATTCAATTTTTATTACATTTGGGTCGATGCAACTAATGTTTTGGAGATACGAAAAACCGCAAAAAGATTAAATTAAAATTTTATTTATTTATTTTCTCGATTCTCGTAAACCTTAGTGTGGACCCCACCACCCGGAATATTCCCGGTTTATCCTTTCCACTCCCGCACGGGCCGGACGGCACCCAAACCGTACATTGGACTCAAAACGGCCGGACCTATTTTGATTTTCTGCAGTCCCCGGACCCACCGCTCAATGAATTGCTGTCTTTTCATCATTTATTTTTCTTTTCCCTTTTCACTTTTCTTTATTAACTATATATATATATATATAATAAATAAATGGTCAAATTACGCCCAGGTCCCTAAGTTTAGCACTTAATATCTTGTAGGTTCATATTTTTAAAATTTAACATCGGGGTCCCTAAGTTTTAATAAATATCAAATGTGTCGGATCGGGAGGAGAGAGAGAGAGGTTGCGCGGTGCTGGCATGCGTGCGCCGGATCGGGAGGAGAGAGAATGACATGGGGTAAAATGATAATTGTAAAAAATTTTAATTAAAAAAAATTTAAAAAGGACCCATTTGATAATTTATTAAAATTCAGGGACCTTGATGTTATTTTAAAAATATGGACCTGCGCGATATTAAGCGTTAAACACAAGAACTTGGACGTAATTAACCTAAATAAATTTAACATCACATATGTACATATAAGTAGTAAATGAACTCAAAATTCGAAGTCAGTTTTTTACGTAATATTATTTTTATATAAATATTTTTTTATTTATATGACACCTAAAAATTTTAATTAAATTTAAAATTTATAATTATTTATTAAAATTATAAAGTCTTTTATTGTTATTGTTATAACTTATTGAAAAAAATAAGATTAAATTCTATTACTTCGAGTTCTGTTGAAATTAAGGTTTAAAACTCAAAATTGAAACTCTGAACACTACTGAAATAACTACTCACGTTTTCCTTGAATCTTAATTTTAAGCTGACAATTAAACTCGACTCAATTAAAATAAAATAAAAATTAATTAACTGTTAACACTTGGACTCAATGTTGAATCTCAGCCATACACATGACATTTAAAGGCTTTCTCTATTTACCATCATGCACAGTATTTTATTTATCGGTTATAATGTTGGACTAATCGTGTTTTATTTTTGCAGATCTCTAACCTCGGCCACGATGTTTTTTCATTCACGGCTTCCTGTGGCATTGGCCACGATGTTTGTCCATCCACAACTAGCTTCAAGTAATATCGACCATAGATTTGTTCATCCACAGCTGTTGCTGCCTCACAACCTGATGTAGACTGCCATGTCAGCACAATTCTCACTAAGTTACAGATTCTTACTAGTCACACAGACTGAGGACCCGCATGCCCTTGCCACTGTCGATAGTTTTTTTGGAGCCGGTAATTATAAGGCCGACAGTATGTAGCTGACGGTTATAATATTCTGGCCCGAAAATCCACTAAACTCCACTACAACTCACTTACAAATACCTTTGGGAGGAGCTCCAGAGGTAAGGTGTGAGAGAGCATCAGTGCATATCGTGACGGACGATTAGACTTACGATCAGACTAAGCTTATATTTTTTTTCTTCTTCTTGTATTGGTCCTCTGATCAAGCCTTTGAGCACTACTGAAACCTTTTTTTTTCTGACTCTCCGATGGACGTAGGAGAAGTTATTCCTGAACTACCTTAAATCTTTGTGTATTTTTTTGGATAATTCTTGGCTCCTCCTATGAGCTAGCATTCTGGGCTCGAAACGTTGTATGCTACTAATTCTTAGGGCCCTCATCTCTCTCTGTCAACATTAACGTAATTAAACTTTAGTTGAAATAAAAAATTATTAACTTAAAAACTAGTCCCAACTCGTTAAAACTCGTCCTGATTCGAGCTCTAATTGGATAGAGAATGAGAGATTATTGTGGTTGTTACTTAGGTACGTAAGATAAGATGACGATGATGAGAACATGGACGACGGCCCATGACGCCTCCGTCATATCAATGAACCAATTCGCTTATATGAGAAGCCAAATAATTTACTTCATTTTTTTCAGTAGAACAAATTGATGCCGGAAGAGAGAGCAAAAAAGAGGAAAATTAGTCATTTTATAAAAATTTTAATAATAAAAAATTTAAAAATAACTTAAATTGATGCAGCATACAGGTGTGCAAGCATGGTGGCCATTTGCATAAATTTCTTTGTCTTTTTCCATTACCAATTATTTATTTTCTTTTTATGAATAACGATTTAGTGGGGTATGTTGTGCATATTTTCTGCAAAAAGTGACTGACACGTCAGAGTTCTTGATTTTAATGTTTAATAACATATAAATCTATTTTTATAACATCGATCTCCCAGTTTTACCAAATTATCAGATGAATTTATTTTTAAATTTTTAATTATTAATTTTTCTTAAAATTATCATTATACCCTTCTCATCTCTCTTTCCTCCCCGATCTCGTACACGCACGAGGTCGTGATCGGGAGGAGAGAGAGAGGCGGCCTCTCTCTTTCTACTCCCGATCCTCGCGCATACAGCGGCTGTCGGTGGGTAGCACAGGCAGCCGGGCAGCATTGTTCGTGCGCATGGATCTGAAGGAGAGAGAGGGGAGGAGGTATAATAGTAATTTTATAAAAAAATTAATAATAAAAAATAAAAAAAAATCTATTTGATAATTTATTAAAACTCAGGGACATGTTATAATTTTAAAATAGTGAACCTTATTAAATATTAAGCTAAGTAATTTTAGTGTAATTATCCCTATTAGAAACCGCATTTGAATCTGATTTTTAAGCTCCACTGTAGAAAAGTGCTACGAAGAAAATTTCTGTACAGATTTTTCTCAATTGCAATCTATTTAAATACGATTGCAATAAAACTTAAAACATAAAAAATCTTTAAATGTGATTATATTTAAGTTAATGTTTTTATTTTTCTTTTTGAGATGTAACATGTTCTTTAGCTCTTTTGCATTTAATAGTAAAATGCATTAATAATTATAACAAAATTTAAAGGAAAATTTACATACAGAACATTGAATTCATCACAAATTACGCATTTCACCATCGTTTAGTAAATATTATGCATATTACACTCTACTTATGTTGGCTATTATTACAATAGAAATGTAAAACCTATAAGCAAAGTGTGATATGCGTAATATTTACTAAACGATAGTGAAATGTATAATTTGTGATGAATTCAATGTTCTGTATGTAAATCTCCCAAATTTAAAACACGCGGCTGTATATATTTACTTAATTAAATAATTTATGTATTTCACATTTAAATAAGAAAAAAGTTAATTTCTGTATCTATAAATACAGAATTTGCTTTTTGGCATTCAAATATGATAAAAATATGAAATAAAAAAAATCGGGAAGACAAAACTTTGCTTTTTTGTTTTCAAATGAGATAAAATATGAAATAAAAAATCGGAGTAAAAAAGCTCCATCGCGGCAAAAAGCTTCTTAAAAAATTCGTATTTAAATACAAAAAAGTTAGAGCAGAAATATTGATTGTTTTTTTTTGAATTTAAATACGATTGAATACAAAAAAAATACGCACAAAAAATACTTTGCCAGATCATGTTTTTTTTGTCTGATTCATATTCATGTACATAAACGATAGAACATTGTTGGATTTGAATATGATTGACTACAAAAGGAAAAAAAATCTATTCAGAAATGCATCCTTTAGTCCTCGTTGGATTCAAAGATTTTCTTTTATCTAACACAAATTTTAATTATAAAAATTAATATTTTTTTTACGTCCAACGTAAATATGAATGTTAAAATTAGTTTTATTTTACGACTTACATATTTTTCAGTATTAAAATAAATTTTTTTTATTAAATATAAAAAATAAAATGTAACTTTTTTTTTGTTAAAAAAAAAACTCGAATCAAACGAGCCCAAAAATGTGCGGAGCTTGTGCGAGTGGGACTCATGCTATGTGGCTCATCCTATTGATCTTGTATAAAGAATAAAAATGCGCTTAGCTCACCAAAGAATTTGCCTTCTTTTATTTAAGGTTTTAAGGCATGCCAAGTTTTAAAAACGGACGAATTTCATTAGTTTTAAATTAAATAAAGTGAAAATTGATTAAAAAAACATTGAATTCCAGTCAAAACTATCAAAACTCTAACTTCAAAAAATTAAATAATTTTTTATAATTTTAATTAATATGTTATAATGTCTTAGATTTCAAATATATTGTATATTTGTGTTAACACGTGGTTCTAGCGCTGCATCCCTATCGTACATGTGGCACCTACCTGACATTTAGCCTTTATTTATTTACTAACTTATTTATCTGTTCTCACAGGTTTTTGACCCCGGTCAAATCTCGGACACGATGGTTCAATAAAACCTTGGACACGAGGGTTCAATAACCTTGGACACGAGGAGTCAACCAAGCCTCGTCCACAACGAGCCAGGACCATCCCTGATAACGTCGATGACGATGTTACAAAGCAGTGCCTGTCACAATCAGCTTGGCCCGACCGCGTCGTTCCCCGTAAAAGGCCTTTTTTCAAGACACGCAAATCAAGAGTCCGCATGCCTCAGCGGTCACGGATCCCCAGAAGCAGTACCAATATTAAAAGTTAGCATCCTCCTTTGCAGCTTTTGGTAACTCCGGCGGCCGACAAACGGCGCGAACCCAGAGCTTATTCACCTCATTTTCTTCGGAAAATCAGGATAAAATTGTACCATCCGCTGCCTACAAATACCCTGAATAGTCTTCAAGCAGGGAGATCTGAAAATCGAGCACCCAGGATCAACAGATCAGAGGAGGACGACTCGCCTCAGGAAGAGCAAGATCCCTCATCTATCACCTCTTGTAAAACAGGAGCTTGAGAACAAGAAAAGCTCTCTTTCTCCCTCTTTTTCTCTTTTCCTCTTGTAAGCTCTTTGTATTAGCCTTCACGGCTACCTTTTCCAATTAGTGAAACTTCTTCGCTGACCGCTTGGTGGACGTAGGGGATTTCCTCCCTGAATCACTTTAAATCTTTGTGTGCTGTTCTGAATACCCCGAACTCTCTCTCTCTCAAGCTTCCACTAACAGGCTTACTTCTCTGTGCGCCGTCGTTTCCCAGAACTCTCTCTCTTTTTTGGTATTTCTTGGGATCCCCTACATCCTACGTCAATAATTTGTAATTATTTAAAAAATAATATTTAATAATTATCTTTAATAAATTAAATTTTAATTTTTTAAAAATTAAATAATTTATAGAAAAGATAAAACTATTCAAATTACTGAAACGATAAAAACTGATACTTATGATCAAAATCAAAACGAAATTTTAAGACTTTGGTCCACCTTGCTCACTGTTTAATGCTCATCAGTAATAAGATTCAATCTCAATAAGTTAGCAGTAATTTACTTTAATATTGACTAATAAAAAATTTAAATAATGGTGGATTGTAACTCAATAATTAATCAAAAAATTTAATTAGATATTGAATTCTCATATCTCATTTAATTTTAGCATAACTTCAAAAGAAAATTTTATTTTGCACGGAATTCGTGCTATATAATTAATTAATAAATTATTAGCAATTAATTCCCTCTAATTTGAGTCTACATATAACTAGATTCTTCTAATTTCTCACTGATTTAAAATAAAGTACAAATAAATTCTTTAATATTAATTAAAATATTTAATAGAGAATATATTTCCTAACTAATAGGTTAATTAATTAAACTTTATCATCATGTAAAATATTAATTTAGTATTTAAATTAGTCAAAATAGTTTATTATTTAAAGCAAATATTCTATATTAAGTTTTTTTTATTAATGTTAAAGAATTTATTTGTACATTAGCTCAAACTAGAGAAACTATTTATTTATTTAAAAATTAGAGAAACTTAAATGTATATAAATATAAATTAGAGGGACCTAATTGTTATTAACACTTAATCACACGGTTGATTACGTAGATATTTGCATGCAATCGAATTGCTTGAAAGCACGACTTTGAATGAAAACTAAGTTTGTTTCATTATAAGTCATTGTCAAGCATGAACATATTAATAGCCAATTTATTTGCTGAACCTCAGTGCTTATTCTTTTGTGCATAATAATTTGTTTTTATCAAAAAAAAAAAAATTGTTGGGTGCTGACTGTTTCCCAGAATTAATGACATCAGCAGTCATGCTCAGCCTCCATTATAAGAAAAGAAGCCTCTTCATTCTTATGATGGCACCTAATATGTTGAAATTTTTATTGGGTAAATTTCATAGGAGCCCCTGAAGTTAGAATGAAGCTTCAAATAGGTCTTACATTTTAAAAAGCCTAAGTTTAGATCCCGAGTTTATGTTTGCGCTGCCGTTTGGTCTCACGTCTGAAATTTGCTTGCTTTTTACTATTTTACTCTCAGATTTTTTACTTATTCTCCACATTATTCTAAATAATTTTGAGAGAGTCATAAGAGCATTTTAATTCATATAAATATAGACAATCGTTATTGTCTAATTGGATCATCCAAAAAAATAATATTTAAACTAAGAGATCAAATGACAGAGCAAACACAACTTAGGGGACTCAAATATAGCTTTTCAAAATATGAAATCTATTTGTACCATTATTCTAATCTCAGGATCTCCTATGCAATTTACCCCTTTTTATTTATAAATAGAAGAATTAATATTCTGAAGAAGTTTAATTAAATATTTATTTAATTTAGAGGTAAAATTGCCCTGTCAGTCCTCATATGTTGGGATATTATTAGTCTGAGAGCAATTTTAAAGTTTGAGAAAGTAAGATATAATTTATTATAGTTTGTTTATGAAGACTCTTATGGTACATCTGTTTTAATAGAATGGAATAAAATTGAAATAGTATTATTATTTTATAAAAATCGAATTATTATTTTAAGAAAAATAAAATGACAATTGCTTTGCTTACTTGAATAGAATAGAATATAAAATAATTATAAAAAAATAAAAAAATTAGTAAAATACTTATGAATATAATTTAATGAAATTTTATATTATTTTTTATTATTAAATTTAATTTTACATAAATAATTAGAAGAATATAACGTATATAGTATATATATATATATATATTCATGCAATATATATAAAAATATGTATGTGTATGTGTGTAAATAAAGATAAATTTAGAATAATATTTTTAGCTCACAAGAAATAGGTAAGGAATAGCTATTTCGCGGGTGGGTGGGAGGATTGACTATTTCATAAAATATGAAATAGTTTCTATGAAATAACTATTTCATAAGAAATAAAGATGGAATAGAATGATCATTCAATCTAAGTAAATATACCTTTAGTGTGTGTTTACTTAAATAAAATAATTATTTTATTTTACTCTTATTCTCTACAAAATAGTTATTCCCATATTTACTTCAGTGGAATAGTCATTTCTTTTACCAAACTAAGAAATAGTTATTCATTGGCTATTCTTTGTGATCAAAAAATATTATTTTAAAATTATCATTATTTATGCACACACATATACATATACATATATATATATACATTATTATGCATATATATATTATGTGTACATATATAATTATATAAGTTATATTCATCTAATTATTTGTATAAAATTAATAATAATAAATAATATTAAATTTTATTAAATTATATTCAGAAATATTTTAGTATTTTTTTCTATTCACTTTTTATTCTATATTTTATTCAATCTAAGTAAATAAAGAAATTATCATTCTATGAGGATGAAATAACAATTTCATTCTAATATTATTCTATTTCATTGAAGTAAATGTACCATTAAATGCCGGTAAATTTTATTTTAATGAGTTTATGATTTCTTCCTAAATTTGGAGTTTTTTTTTCTTATAAAATATATTTTTATACAAATTCAAATTTTATTAATATAAAGTCTATATAAAGTAAAAAATAAATCATGTTCTTTGTACGGATAGTTTTTAAATTTGTATTAGGATTTTTTTCCTTTACATGAGCTCTTTTTTGATTTTGTGCACTTTTACAAATTAAATGAAATAATCATACAATTTTTTTTTTAACAAAATGATAAAGAAATGCCATAAACCTGTAATAAAATAATGTGAAACAACATTTTTTAGTCGTTACGTTGTGAGTAGGTTGGCAGTCCCCACGCGCCTGCATGGCATGCGTTAATTGGGAGCAGAATGAGCGACATGGTAGGACGGCACACAATACAATCATTTGATGAATAAAATAATTATCTTTAGTTGTTTATCGGGAATATCTGGCAGCTGAAAAGAAAAAAGATTCTATTTTGCAACTTTAAAGAGAGACATTTAATTTATTGCTAGTGAATTTAGATTGGTTTCAATTATTTGATAGAGAAATGCTTAGTAGTTTGCATAAGTAATCCTAAATTTAAATATAATTAAAAATTTTATATATAATATTTATATGATAATAAAATCACATAAATAAAAATAAAATTTTTTATTATACATAAAATTTGGGATAATTATCTACATACCACGCAATTTAATTTTATTTATGCCTTACTCATCCATTCTTAGTTAATTACGCTATGCACACTCAAAAATAATATAAAATCTTACATACACACATTTTAACTTATTTCTATTATAATGAGTAATCATAATTTTTCAATAAACTAACTATAATTAGATTACAAAAAATCTGAGCCGTTCATCATATTATTTTAAGGATATTTAAATATATTTTGAGTGAAAAATCCTAAAACCTTAATGTTTAGGGGGCGACAAAGGAAGGAGACATCCGCGATGTGAATTGATTTTAGGACAAATCAGCGCTTTAGTGTGGTATTGAAGAAGAGAAAAATATATATCATTAAGAGTAAAAATATAATTTTAATGATTTACTAACAGAATATTTTTTTTCAAATAGGTTTTGATTAAGTTTTAACTGAAATGTGTGTATGTAAGATTTTATAATATTTTAAGTGTGTATAGCGTAATTAACTAAGAATGGATGGATAAAACATAAATAAAATTAAATTGTGTATTATGTAGGTAATTATACATAAAAATTTTAATTAGATTAAAAATTTAGAGTCCTTTATGGCATTACTCTCATTTGATAACGCAATTAAGAAAAGGAAAGCAACCTGTACTGCTTTTGATTAAAAATGAGCATTCATCATTCCACAATGTCAATGTGATCCATGCGTCGATGGCAACACTGAAAAGATTCCCAGAAGGAAAAGGACTTTGGCCGGCATGGTTCAAATTATTATGCCATTTAATTAATTAATTTCTTTGGATCAAATATCAAATTCCGCACAGCTTGTTTTTTATTTGTGATAATTAACTACATGCCATACACCATTTAGTTTTATTTATGCTTTACTTATCCATTCTTAATTAATTATGCTATGCACACTCAAAACATTATAAAATCTTACATACACACACTTGAATTAAAACTTAATCAAAATCTATTTGAAAAAAAAAGAATTCTATTAGTAAATCATTAAAATTATATTTTTACTCTTAATGATACATATTTTTCTCTTCCTTAATACCACACTAAAGCGCTGATTTGTCCTAAAATCAATTCACATCGCGGATGTCTCATTCCTTTGCCGCCACCTAAATATTAAGGTTTTAGGATTTTCATTCAAAATATATTTAAATATTCTTAAAATATGTGTATGTAAGATTTTTTGTAATCTAATTATAGTTAGATTATTGAAAAATTATGATTACTCATTATAATAGAAATAAGTTAAAATATGTGTATGTAAGATTTTATAATGTTTTGAGTGTGCATAGTTTAATTAACTAAGAATAGATGAGTAAGACATAAATAAAATTAAATGGTGTGACATGTAGGTAATTATTCCTTTTTATTTTTATTTTTGGTAGATTATTCAGATTAATCTATGACTAAATCAACAAATATTTGAGCAAAAGATTGAAAAAAGTATTTTGATTCCTATAAGCGATTTCAAGAAAGATTGCTTATCATCTCTAGGGCTCTGTTATCAAGCAAGAACTAAAATCAGGACCAAAATAATACTAATTTAAAAAAAAATAATAATAATAATAAATAGTTTTTTTAAAAATATTTTACACAAATTTTAATATAAGATAACATTATTTTACTTCACATACTCAATAATTTTTAATAAAAATATCTACTTTATTTCACATCTTAGACCAAAATATTAGAATCGACTATTTTGGTCTAAAATTTGAAATAAAATAGATATTTTTATTAAAAATTATTGAATATGTGAGGTATGGTCCTTATTTTGGTCCTCGCACCAAACAAGACTAATATATTTATAGTACATTTACTTTAATAGAATAAAATAAAATTATTATCTTATGAGAATAAAATTCTCATTTCAAAAAGAATAGAAGATAATTTATCTGTGAATAAAATATAAAAAAAAAAAATAGAAAAAAATTACTAAAATATATATGAATACAACTTATAAAAGTGTATATGTATATAGAATGTATATATATGGATTCATAAATATAAATGCATATATACACATATATGTATGTGTGTCATAAGAATAATTTTGACATAATATTTTTAGTCTATAAAAAATAATTAAGGAATAATTATTCTATAAGTGAGAGAAAAAAATAACTATTTTATAAAGTATGAAATAGAAATTTTTATAAAATAATTATTCTATTAAAGTAAAAGTAAGAATAATTATTCCAAATAGAATAAGAATGGAATGAAATGAGCATTATATTCAAACAAATATGCTCTTAATTTGTTGCATATCAATATCAAACTTTGATTGATATATTCTCAAAATACTCGGGAATAATCAAAGTAAATCAACAAATTTAGATTCAATCATATATACATTTTTTGGGGTAGATATATAGGGTGATTTTGTTGAAGGTATATTTTGTTAAGAAATAAGCACTTATAATAGTGATGTGCAATTGGTAATCAAATCTTCAAGAAGAATGAGTGCTTTAGGTGCCTTGTATCAGTTATACAAAATATTGATAAAATACAAAATTACGTTATTAGCAGGATCTAAGTAGAATGACTAAAATGAAAAAATATTTTTAGTATGTTGTGCAATATAAAAATTTTATCTAGACTTAAGAGTAAATTTTATAAAACTGTGGTAAAACCAGCGATAATATATGATATTGAATGCTGGTCTATAAAGAGAAAATATATAAATAAAATAAGTATTACAGAAATGAAGATGCTAAGGTAGATATGTGGGTATATATTTAAAGATAGAATGAGAATTCAATATATTCGTAGGTAAGTTGGGGTTATATCAATTAATAAACTTAGGGGGCGTTTGGTTCAATGTTATCTTGACGTTATGTTATGTTATTTAGAGAAATCACTTATTTGGTTTAATGACATGTATAAATAATCTTCTATAATATTATAAAATTATTAGTCAAAAGATGACATCTATATTACATAATATAATACCAAGATAATAATGAACTAAACGCCCCCTTAGAAAAAACCAGCTTAGATGATTTGGGTATGTAAATTGTGTTATTGGTTTTTTCCCAAGTAAAGAAAAATGTGTTATTAGATTTTTCCCAAGTACGAAGAGGAAGAGGAAGGCCGAAGAAGACATAACAAGAAATTATAATAAGTGATCTAACTCACTTAGACCTAAATAAGAATTTGCTAATTGATATAGCTCAATGAAAATAAAGAATTCATATAGTCAACCCAATCTAGTGGGATTAAGGCTTACCTGTTGTTGTTGTTGTTAATGTTGTTTCTGGTGAGGGTATTGAAGTGAAGGCCTGCACACTTTTGGGTGACGCAGTGACTTTTGATATACTTTAAGATTAATACTTGTTGTGATGATAGGACGATCGATATTTTTGGCGACCTATGTAAGATTTTGAACTTATTGATAATTACTATATTTGAAACTAATTAAGTTTAAATAATTTAATGCAAATCATTATGTTATATAAGTGTTGATTAGTGTGAGACAATGTATTTGAATGATTAATATATTATAGATTATATTCCGATTGAAGTTAGACTTAAAAAAAGCTCTATTTGGCACTTAGATCAAGTTGTAATAGAAATATTAGGTAACAATTTAAAGTAGCTCTAAGGTTTTGAAGTAACTGTTTAATTGACAAGCAAAGAATGAAGAGTAATCGAAGAGTATATGAACATTATTATCGATACACGGGTATTTACCTATTTTGTTTACTTTACATCAACGTGATTCATGTTTTATTTATTATATTAAAAGTTTATTGCATGTTTGTTTATTGTCACATGAGATTAATTAAAAAATTGTGTTCGATAGAACTCACCTCCTTATATACTTTTCAAGCAAGTGAGTTACAGCACAAAATGGGACTCATTGGAGGATTAAAATGGTGTAAATTTGAGCTTACTGTTTATACATAGTTTTGGCATATATTGATGTATGATATTTAGTTTTGGACTTTAAATAAACTAATATATAATTCTATTAATTTATTAAATATGAGTTATGTGATTATATACGTGTTATAAATGATGAAATATGCCTATTATAGTCGTGTGAGGCATCACAGGTCACACCCTATCTCTGGTGAAATCATCGTACTTTACCTCAAATTAATTTCATATTAGCTGATTCGAGATGTGACAATCGATGAAGATAGCCCCCTCTTAACAACGGTAGTAGGGTGTGGCATGCAGCAAATCAATTAAAATGCCAGACTCTTGGTTAAGACGTTAATGAAATGATAAACAAAAGGAAAATGATTTTACTGAAGAAAGTAGCAATTGCAATGTTATTGGGCCATCCAGGTTGGGTTAATGGGCCAGAGGCCCATGAACTGGCGGCCCGTGGGCTCTTCCTCTCCTAACTGTTAGGCCCAGTAGTTGTTTTCATGGTGGATCTTAAAGAAAATGCAGTTGTATTTGTGGAAAAATATGTTGAAAATAATTTTTTTTTTTTTTAAAAAGACGTTTCATTTGAAAAATAAAGAATTTTACGTATTATTTATGTTGGTGCTCTTTTTCTCATGAACATCTGAATATAAGAAAAGTGATGCATTTACATTGATCTCTAATGACAGTGGAGCACTGCCTTTCAACTTTTTTTCATTTTCGAAGAACATAAATGAGTGCAATTCCTCTTTTTAATTTTGATTTTAAAATTTAATGATGTTGATATGAAAAATAGTAAATTTAGTTGGATGACTCGCCTCACATCGTAGAGACTATCGATTGCAAGGAACATTGTCTAGGCCTTCTACAAGGGGAGATGAAGGTCATCGGAGGAAGGGACCTTCATGAGAAAAATGAAGAGGATTACACGACTTATATGCAGAAAAAGTTCAACTTAAAATTTATGATGCATATGTGCTACTTAAAGATGTTATTAGTGGTGTTTTACTAGTCTAATAGGGAAAAAACTTGCCTAAATATCATAGGATTTTAGGTTCGAATTATATTACCATCACAATTTTCAAATAAGGTGATAAAAGCTATGGTATCCAAAAATTGTGATTTCCAAGAATAAAATATATAAAAAAATATCATTTTCTTGCTTGGTTATAATTGAGAGTTTACACGAGATGTAAAATATTTTAATAATAATGTCTTAGCTCTCTTTTTAGAGTGTATATCTATGAAATGATCAATAATTATCCCCACAATCTTAATAGGTGGTGTTATGTAATTTATATTTTTATGAAAATTTTTTAGCATTTAAGGCCTAATTTAGTTGGAGGTCAAGCCATGACCAATATTGCCTCCGACTATTTTTTAAAATAAAAATAAAAAATTAAGTATAATATATTAAAAATTATATAAAATATAATTTAAGGCGATTTTTTTATATTAAAATTTATGTATTAAGGATGAAAAATAAAAAATATTTTTAATAAAATAATTAGAAATCATTTTAGTTATAATCATAATCAAAATAATCTCCAACCAAACAGAATCTTAGTATTGAGAAAGGCTTTTTGCCATGATGGATTCCTCTTCCCTTGAGGCCCAGAGGGCCTTGTTTGGCATTTGCCTATTTTTAGGAAAAAAAAAAAAATAATAATATTTTAAATTTATTATAAATTTTAATAACTTTATTTCACATCCAACACAAATTTCAACCTTAAAAATTAACTTTATTTCACATCCATTATAAATTCTAACATTAAAATTAACTTTATTTCACATCCTACACATCTCTCAATATTAAAATATTTTTTTTCCATCAACTTTATAAAATAAAATATTTTTTCTCAGATCTCTCCTGCTTGGGAATTTATGAAAGGTCCTATTTCATCGTTCATGGCTCCCTTGAAAGTTGTTGAAGGGCATTTGCATGTGTTAGATGGTGGAGTTCGGCAAATATAATTCTAATCAGTGAATGAAATTGACGCGACACCATCATCTGCCTAAGACCTCTATTTTGCCTAGTCAATTACTTTTTGGGAAGTCGTCGTATCGTGTTTTGTAGGTACGAAGTTCTTTTTCGAAGTTTTAGGTGAAATAACATGTTTAAGGAATATTTTTAAAATGTATTTCATGGTATATCAATCACCTAAGAAAAAATTGTACACATCAAAAAAGAACTTCAAACAACATCCATGGGCTTCAATTATAAATCTAGTCATCAATATAATTTAATATATATATATATATGTATATATGTTTAGCTTAATGTTACTAACATATTCGTCAGTTTATCATTATAATGTGTGTTATAATTCTTGAATTGTCTATGTTATGATGGTTTTTGAAATATCTTATAGGATCGTTTTTTGGTTTAGTTTAATTTTAGTTTGGATTAAAATAAATTTTAAATCTCACATAATATACAAATTTTAATATTAAGTTAATGCTATTTTGAATTCTACACAAATTTTAAAATAAACAAATAACTTTATTTTATATTCTATACACTTCTTAAAATATAACTAATTTTATTTTAAATTATTCAAAAATCTCAAAACAAAAGTATCACATTAAAAATTATTTTTTACTATTATTAAAAATAACAGCATAAATAAATATCTCTATGTTATAGTGTTAGACTGTTCTAATGCTTGCAAAATTCACTCGTAAGGGAAGTCCTAAATTTATATTTTGATCATCATTTTATACGTGACAAGATAAGATTAAGTGCCTAAAATAGAAGATTCACATGTGGCATCCCTAGAAGAAAAGAGTAAGGGGGCGTTTAGTTCGTTGTTATCTTGGTGTTATGTTATGTAATCTAAATATCATGATATCTAGATGTCATCTTTTGACTAACAATTTTATAATCTAATAAATGATTATTTGTAGATATCATTAAACCAAATAATTATCTTATTTAGATAACATAACATAATATCAAGATAACATTTAACCAAACGCTCCCTTAATTAGTGTTATTAACCAAACCTTTTCGAGGAGCGCCAAATTACTCGATTAGAGACATTTTCGACTAACAAAGAATTTCGACTATATAAAGGATCATAACGCTCAATACATATATTTATTTTACAATATGGTCTATTTGTTTGTAAGGTTAAATTTAACGAGGTTAAAATTAAACTTGAATAGAGATATTTTTTTATTGAAAGTTGTGAATGATGTGAAACAAAGTTAGTTATTATGTTGAGATATGTGAGGGATATGATATAAGTTAGTTATTATTTTAGTAATGTGTGTAGGATGTGAAGTAAAGTTAATTTTTAATATTAAATTTTATTTGTGATGTGATATGCCAGGTTAAAATTAAACTTTCAAATAAACGTCAATGGTTATAATACTTCAACACTAACTTCATCATTCGATGACTAACAATCGATAACATTTATCTACCAATTTTCCCGTTCTATGTAAGAGCCGTCGAGGTTCACCAAATTTCATATAAATGCTTGTAAACCTTACGTACCCAATTAGAAATGCATCCCAGGTTGCCAATTCAAACTGAAAAGCTTATGACACCATAAGTTATACTCAATCTCTCCCGTAGTAATCTCGTCAAGGCGTTATTATCAAAAAAAAAAAAAAAAAAATTCTCTTCATGTCGTTGTGTAACTCGACATTGTGGTTTTTCTAACTTGGTTTTCCATATTAGTTAACT
Source organism: Apostasia ramifera (assembly GCA_019297695.1). Taxonomy (NCBI): domain Eukaryota; kingdom Viridiplantae; phylum Streptophyta; class Magnoliopsida; order Asparagales; family Orchidaceae; genus Apostasia; species Apostasia ramifera. Next base: position 37,298 of record JAEMOT010000684.1, read on the forward strand.
ATCTTATTTCTAGTTTTACTTTTCTTTACTTTCACACCAAATGCCCAAAAGCTTATACCCATCCGATTAACTATTGCCGACATATAAGTTGTTTACACAAGAGTACTACGCACTTGTGAAATGATATACTAACAACTACTCTAGCTAAAGAACAATGATAAGCAGTGTTCAACGAAGTTCAAGGCTCAGGTTAAACTTCTGCAATAAACAAGAAAAAAAAACTACCTCATTATACATTTGTTCATTAAACAAGAGGATGACAATTATAGCATGAGGCTAAACAAACAACAACCAAGCCTTAATCCCGCTAGATTGGGTCGGCAACATGAATCCTTCTTTTTCATTGAACTCTATCACTTAATAAATTCTTATTTAAATTTAAGTGAGTAAAATTACTCTTTATAGTTTCTTGTTATGTCTTCTTCGGTCTTCCTTTTTCTCTTTATATGTAGGCAAAATCTAATAATTCGATTTTTCTAACTGGAGCTTCCATTTGCCTGCAATATATATATCTAAACCATTTAAGCCAACTTTCTTGTGAACATATTTATTTCTAATTCTATCCATTCATGTATACATACAGAACCACCTTAGCCAAAATAGAAATGTAACTATATGCCAACTGATCAAGAATTAAGGGACATATTCTAGTTCATGAAATATACACACAAGCCCCACAAATTTGAGGAAGTTACTATTAGATATTCATTTCATATAGTTTGATAATTGTCTGTCCATATATAATAGACATACTGTGAGATTTATACATCCTGTAGAGGTAGCAGAAGACGATTACCACTTCAGTAGCTTTTGCGATCCACCAAAAACAAACATAGAAGAGGATGCAGAGGCTTCCCAAGGTCACGCTGCCTGGTTCTTAATTAAGGATTTTGAATGACTCAGTAGATTAATTATTCATCAATAAATGAAAGATCGAACATAGAAAGATCACTTGATGAATTATTCATGACAATAAGACATGCAGAGTTACATAAAAACACAGTAAAAATCGCGCAAATAAATTGCGTGATCATGAGACGATAGCTCTCGAGGGACTGAATAATAGGATACAGAATAGCAGTTTCTCCCACCAATCTAGCACGTAGAGCCCTACGGTGACACTGAAGAGGAATGCCTTTCGGCTCAACCAGTTCATTCTTCTTCTTCTCTTTCCCTCAGTTCCCAGGTCCACGCCGTAAGCGCTGATCAAATTTCTACTAAGTAGACATTAAGAAGAATTCCAAACTTGAAGCAATCATATTACTGGCCCACAATAATTAATTCTTTAAGTCGATGGCCGGCCGAATAATTTTCTTTTGTATAAGACAAGAAGTCAAAGGAATTTAATTAAACGCAAAGTCTGTGCATGGACTTTTTTCTTTGGTAGTTCTTCCTCTGAAGTTATACATTAATGTATTATTTGCTTTTTGATTTTAGAAAACTGTATAACTTGAATATTTCTCAAGAGGTCATCCAACTCAGTACTACTCCAGCCCAAATATGTTGTCATTATTAGCTAAAATGTGTCTCTACTATTTGAGATCACGTTATATGCTTTTTATATATGAATTGTGATAATTAATTGATATATTTTTTTATTAATAATAATTTTTTCACAATACCTTTTTTATCTCATTTTTAAAGTATTTTTTTAAGGAATTAAAATTAGAATTTGAATTATATTTCATTTAAAACAAAAGATTTTAATTTAAGAGTTCTGTTGCACATCTCGAATAACTGATCAATAAATTAGTTAATTATGAATTAAAATTTTAATACAATATATTATTTAATGAATTAAGTATTAATCTACTAAATAATTTAGTGAATTAAAATTCTAAATTATGATTAGTCAATTGATTATTTATTAAGGCTGCATAACAATTTCTTGATTTAAATATTAGATACGCAAACAATAAGTTGAATAAGTTCTTACTAACATGAGTTCATTTATATGATTTATATATTAAATAATTTATGAAAAATTGAAATTACAAGTTATCTAAATATTTTTTTTAAAATCTAAGTAACTAAATTCTTATTCGACTTACATTTAATTCATAAAATTTAAAAATATAAGTAAAAAAAAAAATTAAAGGATTGCGAGTTAAAAAAAAAATTCAAGGGTGCAACTGCACCACTTAATCACCGTGCGGCTCCGCCACTGTTCGCTTGCAGACATATTAATACATATGGTTGAAGTCAAAGAAATTAATGTGTTCAAATGATGCAAGAAACTTGGATGAATTCAAGGGTCAACTCAAGGCATGCATGGTGCCATCTAAACTTGAAGTCAAAGAAGTTTAGATCATTGATCACATAGGACATTTTGCGAGGATGAATGGGAAAACATAAGTGGCTCATGACAATCGAGTAAATATGTCAAAAACGAGAAAAAGTCATATAATTAATGTGTAATTGGATGGTCCGGTCCAAAGACGGGACGGTTTGTTTGTTGTCATCAAACGAAGGTATATTGGAGATCATGCCATGATCAGGCCGTTGATTGTGGCATGATCATATGATGTCATTGGTTGAATGACAAAACCAAGGATTGAATGGTTGAAAAAAATAATCGGATTGTCGATGATTGGTTAGATCCAAACATAGCAGGCACAGTAGTCAAAAAACTTGATTGACTTGACAGTCTGATGAGGTCATCAGACGGTTCGATCGACAAGTAGTTTGAAATCTTGCTATTTTTATTTCAAATTTTTATCAAATCTTGATTTCGTTCCAAATTAAAAGCGATAATCTTTTGACTGGGATATATCTACTTATAAATAGCCTTAGTTAACAAAAGTAAATTACAATTATCAAATTTGAAAAAAAGTGAACTAAGATTAAAAAGAAAAGCAAAACTTGCAAACATCTCCTCCGATGAACAAAGTGATCTTCTCCAATATTCACTCATAAGCTCCTCAGTGTAAATTTGATCTTTTACTGCAAGATCTATTTTGTAATCTTTTCTCTTATCTACACTAAGGTCCTATCTAAAATCGATTCTTCTTTTTGCTATTTCTCTTATTTTAATAGTTTCTTCATTAGCTTATACAAAAGAATATAAGTTTTTTTTGCCATCGGAGATTGGGTAACTAAGCCTGGGGTTTGCGGAGCCTTGTAGAATAAGTCTTCTGGCCGAACCACCTAAATATCATCGTATCATTTACTTTTCTAGATTCTTTTTTTAATTTTATCTATTCACATTACAACTTTTCTCGCCTCACTTGAAAATTGTGATCATAGTGTGGTTTGGACCTAACACTTATTTTCAAATATGCTCCTTCCTCACTGGGCTAGTAAAATACCACCTAGATTCATTACTTTTGATCATATATATTTTTTGTGATTTGTTTCTAATTGTTCGAGAATTTTGTTTTTGAATATACCTAAATCATCCTTCTTTGGGTATGTCAACACTTACACTAAGGTCGGTAAAATGAAAAAAGAATTAAACGAAAATTAAGTAGTTGTATACAGATTTTGGAGAACTGCTAACTTCTTGACAAAGTCTACTGTAATTGTATATATAACAGTATACATATTTTAGAGAATTGCTAATTTTCTAACGAGGCCTATTTAAGGTATTAAGTAAAATCATGTTAAAAATAGAAACTGATATTTTAATACAAATTAACAACCAAACAGAACAAAATAGAGCGACAGAAATGACGTGGGGTAAACCCCTATATGATGCCAGAACATCTAAAGCCATAGCTTCCAAAATATCAGAATCCTGTCAAAATATCACAAATCGCCACCAGAGCCACAAAAAATTGTGAAAAGCCGATATTTCAAATACTGTCTCAAGAAGTTAAATGATACTTATACATAGGAGACCAAAAAAAGTTACACAAAATGCATGCATAACTTGTAATAAAATAGTTAATTTGATAAAGTATGAGTTTTATTTGAACAGTCACTCGAAGATAGGTAATAAGTACTTGTATTTCATTTTGAATAGTTGTTTTTCTAATTAGTTTCGTTTAAATATGTCGTGAAGCATCTTTCAAGTTTTTTGTGTAATATGATGATATTAAATAAAAATCAATCTGTTCAATTAAAAAAAAATTAAAAAAAAGTTATATAACTCATTCACGTATATAAGAGTAAGGTGGTCTAGTTTATAATTATTTGTAGGGGTATTTACATACATAACACTTCATATCACCATATTTACATATCAAATATTTCTTTTCAAAAATTACACGCCACACTCCTAAAAATTATACTTAGGTGCACTCTTTTTTTAAAGCTGCAGTATAACTTTTTGAAAATAAGTGTGATACACATAATTATGATAATATATATTATATGCGTAATTATCCGTTATTTGTATTAATTTTTGGGAGAGAGTCCGGTGCTATAAAATGCCACAATTGGAGCTCAGGAGGCCTAATTTGTTTTATTTTATAGTATAGAATAAAGCATTGCTTAGATCTTAAATGTTATCCACTAACAAATTTATTATTAGTGCATGTTGTCACTATTCACATTTTATTAAGTCAAAGTTTCAACTTGTTGTAACAATTTGAGCATTTGCATTTCTAATTTATTATGGCAATGATTTCATTTGTACGACTGTTAAGTTTCGGTATCCAAACTGACTTGTCAAAGAATTGCACAAAAAAAAAGTAATACAAACTAACGTGTAATAGTAACACGATAGAAAAGTGCAACTATTTACCTAAACTGAAAATCGAGCTGAGGTGACTCTTGTTGAGTCGATGAAAACTTCTCGAAGGAAAATTAATCAAGGCTGTTTTTTGGGGAATTTGTCACCGTAGTGAGTTGAGTTCTCAATAGTAGGCCGTGTTTGGCACAATGACGAAAATCAGGACTAAAATGTACTAATTTAAAAAATAAAAAAATAATAATTTTTTATTATATTATACATAAATTTTAATATAAAAATATTATTTTATTTCATATATTTAATTATTTTTTATAAAATTATTAATATAATTTCACATCTTAGACCAAAATATTCGAATCACATATTTTAGTCTAAAATATAAAATAAAATTGATAATTTTATTGAAAATAATGAAATATATAAAATAAAATAATATTTTTTTAATATTAAAATTTATGTAAAATATTAATATTATTTTAAAAAAATATTAATATTAGTCCAAACTTTATTCAACTCAATCATTACTGTTATTTTGATTATATTTCTTTAAATGAGTTATTACACTTATTCAATATTACCTATTTATAAATTAATACATGGTTTATTTGAGTAATTACCCAAATTCTAAATAATTAAAATGACATTTAAATAACTGAACTTAACCCATAATTGACTCGTTCTGAACTTCAATGTATGTTATTGATCCATTTAAGATATAAAGACACACTACGGATCCAATTCACTTGTTGGCTCATTGGATCATAGGTGACCCAAAGAAAATCGAATGTGGTCTTTATTAAATTTGTAGGGAGGATCTTGATTTAGAGAAGCTTTATTTATTTACTTTTTATGGAATCCTTCAACATTAAGTTTTAAGTTTGAAAGAATTATATATGTTATCCTTAAAGTAAGATTTATATCTGATTTATTTTTTTAATGCATTGTAGGTCAAGGTCAAATTTTACAGCAAATAACAACTATCATTTAATAGAAAAAAAAATAATTAAATTTAAGCGGCATTTGATTTGATATTATTTTGATGTTATATAATATTATGTAGATATCATGATATTTAAATATTGTATTTTGAATGATATTTTTATAACTTTAATAATTGGCACATAAATTAATTTAATTTAATGAATTATTCAGTGAATTAATTGAATAATTCAATATATTAAAGTCTTAAATTATGATAAGTTAATTATAAATAAGAGAAATATGTAAAGAGAGAATGAGTTAGAAAAGATAGAGAATTACTATAATAAAATAGAGCATCCACAAATTTGATGAGTTTTTTTTTTTATTCTTACAACCTTGATTTTTTTTTTTTAATGAAAACAACCTTGATTAGTTTTTTTTTTTGAGAGCTAGGTTACCTCATTGGATCCTATAATGCTTTTCCAAAATGAATCAATTTTAATAAAGGCCAAATTGTTTGTAGGTCTCCTATCATAGGAAATCATTAAACTTTAGTCTACATTTTTTCAAATATTATATATATGTTTCTTTGGTTAACTTAATGTTGATAAGTCATTTCATTTATGTTTTTTGGGGGTTAAGTTTGAGACAAGCTACAATGATAACCTTATCATATTATTCTAACTTATTTAAAATCAATAGTGAAAAATAAAAAATTAACAAAACCATAAATTAAAAAAAAAAAAAAAATTTCTTGTAAAAAAAATATTCGAACTAGATAATTGTAATTCTAATGAACAATTATGAGAATCACCGTAACCGATTTGATTGAATCAAGTGCTCGACGGAGGAATATGATCTCATTCACGATCGTTACCGAAGACGGTGAAATGAAGTGGAGATGCATTGCCAAAAATATTTCCCTCTTTCATTAGTCATGAAAGGTGGAATGGATGTTAAATCAAACCACTGATACTCATCCGAAAGTGAATTGTCATACTCGTAACTCAATAGTAGGAATTTTAATATTTCACCTGTCATTAGCTCATGAGTTATGCACTAATATGTGCGAACCCTAAATTGTAAATAGTTTTAAAGGAGATTTGTAGTATTTAAATTTATTTCATCATGATATTTTTTTTAATGTAATGTTTAGACGAAAAACATAATACTTGCTTGAACCAGAATAATATGAATTATTTATGTTTTACCTTATTTAATTGTATATAAATGATTCCTCTTTTAACTATCAAATTTTAAATTAGAGCCAACAAAATAAAAAAAGGTAAAGATCTGTGGTGTTATTCTGGTCTAGCGAAAAAAAATTTGCTTGGGTCAATGTTATCTTGATATTATGTTATGTTATTTAGAGAAAGCAATTGTTTGGTTCAATGATATTTATAAATAATTTTCTATGAGATTATTAAATTATTAGACAAAAATCACATCTAAATATCATAGCCTACTAAATTATTATTATAATTTTTAAGTAAATTGAGAATAATTGAGAAATTTTGGGAAAAAATAAAAAAATATAAGTTTTTTATAATAAAGAAATATGATGTTGCTCGCGTAATTTTCCTTTTTGTTTGGATAAAGGTAATTTTACTACTTTTAATTGCTATACTTCCCGTCCTGACTCACTGAGTCTTTCGGCTTCGCAGTGTTCGTCTCAATTTCGGGAAATCTAATGAGAGGGCAAGTGGAAGGAGGCAAAGGCAGTGCTGGGACTGAATCTTTGTGCGTTTGAGCCAAAAAACTAGGGCTGACTGCTGAGAGGAGGAGGTCGAAAGCTTCTGTTGCATCGTGATGTACTCCTCGTTGGCGTCTGTCGGCGGTGGCTCTGGGTTGGAGTACCAACCCTTGAGGTTGAAGACGCTTACCCTGACATCGACTATTCGCCGGCTGTTTATGTCGGGAAGTAGATCTTTCACAAGGTTCGTTTTATTTTGCCTTTACTTTTCTGATCTTTGTCCATCGGGAATTGCTTTGTAGCCCGACCCCAAATTATTTTGAGTCCAACTAAGGTTCTGTTGCATCGTGATGTACTCCTCGTTGGCGTCTGCCGGAGGTGGCTCTGGGTCGGAATACCGCCTCTTGAGGTTTAGCACGCTTACCCTGACATCGACCATTCTCTGGCTGTCCATGCTGGGAAGTAGATCTTTCAAGTTTCAAGGTTCGTTTTATTTTGTCTTTACTTTTCTGATCTTTATCCATTGAGAAATGCTTTGTAGCTCGACTCCAAATTTTGAATTCAACTAGTTTTTTATGTGGCAATGATGCAATATAGATAAAAAAAAAGTCGATTTTGCCTATGTGACATCATTATGTAAGAAATTCTAGTTGGCTTCAATATTTGTGGTCATTTATAAGGGATGCGTAGGCATCGATGAGGATCATAGTAGGGTCCTTGTTTTAAGTGAACTAAAGCAGAAACCATACAAATGACTGCTCAACCTATAGCTTTTTTTTCATGGTTTATCTTCTCTCTTTTATTTTAGAAAAATCAATTATGAAGGAAGTTTTCTCTTCATCTTCTTTGGCCATCTTTATTTGATGATAATAGGAGAATACGCAAGGAAGCTTATTGTTGAGAACCATGCTGTTCTCTTAATGAGAGCATTAAAATGTGGGTGTGGGCAATCCTTTGGGTAGGAGTTTCAAGTCACAAAAGTCGGCAAAAAGTTGCCACTTGGTATTAGCTTTCTTTATGATGACTACATTAGCTAGACATTCCGGGTAATGGACTTCTCGAATGAAGTTTGCTGGGTTTGATGAGCTTCGATGAGTTGGGGAGCTTGATGTTTGTTAAACCCGCAACAGTAGGTGTAGATGGCAACACCAGGCTCTATGTCTTCAGCTTTAGAGGCAGCAGCAAAAAACCGAGTGTAGTCCCTGACGCTCTTTTCCGGCTTCTGCTTGATGTCGAAGAGAGCCATCTTGGTGATTCGTCAAGAGGGACAAGGATTACCACTTTAAGTGATCATATGGTTGCACATACTCGTTGTCAACTTAGTATACTCGTTGAAGATCTATCCCTTTAATGTCAACACCAAGAGGTAGCCATTCATGGAATCTTTAGGCAGGAAAATGGAATGGCTGCTTCAAACTCGTGGATATGCTTGCGGGCATCTGCCTTGCCAATAATCGACCTTAGGAGGCTCGTGGTCTTTCGGGAGGGGAGAAGCACTAATTGGCTTGCATGATGGGGCTAGGGAACAATGTTAATAGGCCCGAAGAAAGTCCAAGGTACAAGGCTAGGGAATGTTATCTTTAAGAACAAAACATTCCACAGACCATGAAAGGTGGCATTCTAGGAATGAAGGGAGGCTCTTCAGCCATAAGTTGTTCTGATAAGACGGGAGTTCCCCTTTTTTTTCTTCCTTCCAATCTTAATGAAGGGAGGAGCGCTTCTTCAACCGAAAGATGGGCAACCACCCTAGCCTGTCTAAGTCACTCTCCAATATCAGCGGAATGTCGAGCTACTTCCTACTTTCTTTTAGTCCCATTGCCCGAATCCAGGAATGGTGATGTCTCGCCCTGATCTATTAAGGGAGACGAATACAGGTAAAGATCGGGCTGATTCAATAGCTGCCTATTCTTCCTCAGAAGGCATTCTTGCAAGGAAAATTCTCAGGCCAAATTCCGATCCGCTCCTCTTTCACCTGACATAACTCAAACAACTTCAAAGGAAGCCGGGGCACCAAGGCTTAGCGTGTGTTAGGGGCCTAATCTTTTAGCTATTGGTTTTAACTCATTGACTGTGATGAAGATGTTGGACACTCCTAGAGGAGGTGTCGCTAGAACATAAGGTGGAATCGAGGTGGAAAGTCTTGAGCCCTCGAGAACTATTGAACACGGTGGCACACCCAAGAATGGTGGTTTGGGTGCTGTTATTATTTATTTATTTTAAAAGTATAAACAAATTTATTTAAATTTTAGTCTACTTACTATTATGAGGCTTTTGTTATAATTAAACTGCTAGATATTCCGATTATATAAGCAATGAACACCTGTAAGTTAATAGGCAAGATAAAAAAGAGAGTAGTCCGTATATAAATAAATAATGTATATTATATACTTGCGTATTTAAGTACGTAGATATGTATAGTAGGTGTGTGAGTATAGTTCTCTTGTTTATAAGCAAAGATAATACACACGAATGACTAAAGAGTACAAGTATGAAATATTACTATTACAACAAATAAATGTTAGTTTGTAATAAATAAAACTTAGTGCTATTAGCTTGTAGATAATAAGAGTTGGTGTTTCGGATGGAATTTCAGTTGACAAGTTGGGTTTGGGTAACCAATTTTTTTACCTAACCCATATAAGCTTGGCATGAACCCAACCCATTTATTAAACGGATCAAGCATCAAGACTTGTATCTGACTCATTTAATAAACAAGTTACTCGACTCAATCCACCGACTCGTTTATTATAATTTTTGAAAATTAAAATTTAATAAATTTAATATTTTTTACTTTAGTGAAATATAATTATATAATTTAATTAAGAACATTGAAAATACTATTAAATTTTATAACACACATCTAATAATTAATATTAAAATAAATATTAAAAAATACTAATTTTGATAAATGGGTTGTTAGTGGGTCATAATTGGGTTGAACTGTAACCCGTACTGGGTCCACTTTGATGGGTCAAATTCAGGTCGACTTGTTTATGACTTGTATCTGTATAAGTTCAACTCATACTCGATTCAATTGTGTCGGGTTCGGGTTAGATTTGCTGGTTGGGTTAAAAATTGCCACCCCTAGTTAGTATAAATTATTAATCTTAAAAAATGTTAGTTTGCAAAAATTTAAAGTTAAGAGTTGTTAACTTGCAGATAATAAATTTAGTATAATTAGAATGTTAGTCAATACAGTGATGGGATTGATCAGTTTATAAGAAGGCAACCTAGGACATTGTGAATCATGGCTACATTCTCTATCTTCCTTTACCCAGTGATCCACTATTATCACATCCAAGTTATCACAATCATAAAAGGACAATCTGCTTTTATCATCACCGTACACCATGGAATATCCTGCCACCATCAAACTCTAACCAATCAGAGGATATGTCACACTCATCTAGACATTTACACAGATTTTAACCGACTGTCAAGTGGCAGATGACCGCTCTCCACGCGCCACAATCACCCTTTACACTCGAGTTCATCTTCACTGAAACAAGAGCAAATCAAAATGGTTGGAGGCTCTCTTCTTCTTTTAATACTCCTTACATTAGCTCTTTACTCACCTGTAGTGATTGCCCATTTTCCTATATTGGCTTTCTTTTTCTTTGGCTTAGCCTATGTATGTAGGAGGATCTCCCCAAACCACATAAATTATTGCATGCTTTTTGTGGCTACCTCTTTTCCTTGTTTTCTCTATATTTCTCTTTGTAGGAGCATAACAACGACTTGAATCTTTCTCTAGGTAAGATTCACCGCCCATCTTCTTCATAATCCTTTTCCCCAGTCAACATTTTTTGTGCCCTCCCACAAGATCAAAAAGATGACAACTAGAACTAGCAGCAATGCTCCATCCAAATCCCAGATGGCGAATCGAGCGACCAAAAGCTAACCTCAAAGATATGCTTCTGTCTCCTGCAGTGGGTCTAAGACCAACACCATTACTACATCCACTTGCGATCAGCAAGTGGATGAGATTCATAATATGGTGGTAGACCAAAGTAGGATGATGGAAGGGATGACTCAAGCCAAACCACCATTCTAGTTCAGATCCATCCACTCACATCGTCCACGTCGGCTCCGTCGATAGTCAAGATTCAAGCATAGAAGGCACCTATGTATTCTCAACCGGCATGTTCGACATTCCCAATACGGGTGTAGGCGGGTAATGGCCCAAGTACCAAGATAGCTGGCACAACCGAAACATTGATCCCTGGCACAAGTGGCATCATAGTCTTTAGATCAGGCGCAAACAATGATCGAAGACCCCAAGTCACCACGTACAGCTTCTCCTATTTAGGCACAGACAACAGCAACGGAAGCGGTAATGTTACCATACCGGTTCCTGTTGGACTCATGAAAATTTTGATGATAACAAACACATTGACTAATCAACTAACCTTCTTATATAGCACACATTATGCTTGTATCATAGATTTATCCAAAGTGAAGGTTTGAAGTCGATGATTACTTGGCTATTCAAGTTTGAAGAAAATGCTTAAGCCAAGACAAATAGAGTTAAAGCAAGCACAAAAAGTTAAAGGTCGAATCAAGAAGCACAACTGAAGTTGAAAAAGAACAAGGCAAGAAGACGACATTTTTCAGTTTGAGTTGTAATTATCTTGTACATATATAGTATGATTTCTTAACCCAAGCACCAATAAAAATACTAAATAAACCTGATCTATGGGATGAATTGGGTCGACCGATTTCAATTCACTTGATGACATGACATGCCAGGTTCCAATGATAAAATCCACTGCCAAAAATTTTAACCTTCGAGAAAATTGGGTCGGGCAACTTCAATTCACCCGATTATATGGCATACTAACTTCTAATGGTAAAATCTATTCTACTAAAATTTTGAACCTTAGAGCGATTTCAATTCACCTTGCGCTTGGAGAAATCAATCAACAACCTGCCAGACAAGGATTTTATCCAAATCCATCTTCTTGGCCAATGGGCCATTCTTTGACCTTATCACCACCTCATTGCAGACTATGTCTCGAAGTATTTTAACTAAAATGTCCACACACTTAATTTTACTAATCTACCCGCCATTTCGTCTATAAATAGATGTATGGATTGCTCATTTCTTTTTTTTGATCCTAATGCTCTCTAAGTGACTTAAGCTCTCTTTTTTGAGCCCAATTTTTTTCCAAAACTCCCTAACACTATATTTTTCATATTTTTCTACTAAAAGAGAGAATTATTCAAGAAAGTGCAAGGATTTGAAGAATATTCATAGTTTTCATTTCTAGCTCATTTTTCTTTTCGATTTTCAACGTATTCTTGCTTCTTTCTACCTCCCATAGAGCTCTCAAATACCTTACAAATCTCTCTATTTGGTATTGGGAGTGATACTTAGAAAAGTTTTGAAGTTTTAAAGAGGAATCAAGATTTCAAGGTTCTATCTTCTTCAACTAGCATTTCTCGATTTATTCTGAACTTCTCTGAAATTTTTTAACTTCATCTTAACTCCAAACAATCTGAAATTTTACAATATATTTCTATGAAGTTAACCTACATCAGAGATTTATTTTAGAATTTTTATTCTATCAATTTTCACAAGATAATGTTTTATTCAAAAATAGATTTTTAATTTTTTCTGTTTAATCCCCTTCACAAAAAAATTCTAAATACTGAAAATTGATTCCTCGTGCTTTTACTGCAAGTTGGAACTTTATTTCACATGATCCTTGAGTGATATGGTCAAGTTGGATATCTTTCCACTCTTTTCTGGTTGAGATGGTGAACTTCACCTCTCTTTCTTTCTGTCCACAACAAAATCAGCATTGCCTCATGTATGTTCTTGGCACTAAGGCTTCCTTTCTACAGAGTATATATATGCACCTTGGTTCTCTGTCAGTGCCAAGTGGTGGATGAGTCATGGCTTATTCTTATTCAAGATCTGAGAGGTAAACCGAAACAGAATCTGAAACAGAAAACTCCTGAATTCTGAATTATCTATCTGCTTTTTGTATGGCATCTTAATGTCTAGCTAGTTCACTTAGTTGAGATGGTCTTTCTATGCCATAATATTTTTTTGGTTAAAGTAGAAAATATATCCTACTTTTACCCTTTCAAGCAAATGTTATTGGGGTGAATGATGCAGCGATTGCATTATAGTGATGCAGGTAATTGCAACAAAAAAAAAAAAATCAAATGGCGTATAAACTATCAAATGAAAGATTCATTAAATTTGGCTCATGTCTGTCCCATATTCTAATTTCAGATTTGATGGTGTTGCGAGACTAGAAGAATGCCCTGGTCAAAATGACAAAAAATCAACCAAACTGAACCTCAGAGCTCGGGGATTCATAGTTTTTCGAGGAAAGCCTTGCCAGACCTTAAAGAACAAAGTGCTGAAACGAGTCTTCTCAGAGGACTATGATTCAAATCAGTTTAACACGATGTTCAACCCCCATGGTTGTTTCATTCTTCGATGGAACAAGATACTTCTTGCAGCTTGCTTGGTTTCTGTATTTGTTGACCCTCTCTTCCTCTACCTCCCTGGTACTAGAGAATCGGCCTGCATACATGCCTCAAAGCCTCTCAAGATTCTCTTAACCATATTGAGATCCTTGGCTGATGTTTTGTATGCATTTCAAATCTTTGTTCACTTTCACACTGCCTATGTTGCTCCCTCTTCTCGTGTGTTTGGTAGAGGTGAGCTCATCATTGATCCTTCAAAGATCGCCTCTAGATATCTGTCCACGGGATTCTGGCTTGAATTCCTTGCTGCTTTGCCATTTCCGCAGGTTAAGTTAATGTTTTACTCGTTCATTGATTATCAATTTGGTCCTCACTTAGTTATGAGTTTTCTTTCAGCGTGATGTGTTTTGATCTCTAAAACTTTAGTTTTTTTTAATGGCTTAGATATTATACAATTGAAAGTTTTTGCATCTCACTTAGACATATTGCTTAACATAAACTGTTTCTACATGCTACAGTTTCTTGTATGGGCTGTGATTCCAAACCTCAGCCCTTCAACTAGTGCCAACACTTGGAATCTTGTTCGATTAAGCAGCATGTTGCAATATCTCCCAAGGTTCTTCATGATCTTTCCTCTCACGTCTCAAATAGTGAAGGCCACAGGTGCTATGACTGAAACTGCATGGGCAGGAGCAGCATATAACCTTTCTCTCTACATGCTGGTTAGCCATGTAAGTCGAGTGATAATTTCAAAACATTTGTGCCGCTCATGTTGAGTGTCTCTGAACAAGCATTGTTCATCTTGTTTATATTTTGTTGAGAGCTTCTTTGATTCTTATACCATTTTGGTCATGCTAAAGACCAAAATGCTTCATTCATTATAAAAATAAAAAATAATATTAAATTAATTTTTATCCCATCTTAAACAACTTCCAATATAAAATATCTATTTTATTTTATATCTTTATTTTTAATACATCAATTAATTTTATTTTTCATCATACACATATCTCAAGACAAGCTTACAATTTTCATAGTAGGATCAAATTGGTCTCTTTGTTAAACAGGCTAAAGGGTAAATTTTATCTAGATCCTTGAGGATACAGGGTAATATCATAGAGGTTCATGATTTTTAAAGTCTTTTAATAGGGTATTTAAGCATTCAAACTATTGCATGATCGGTCTTTTTCCTTAAAAAACTAATAGAAAAATATAAAATTACTATTATACTTCCCCCCCCCCTCTCTCTCTCCCCATCTCTCATCATGTAGGGCCGCCTGCACGTGCATGCGTGTGTGTAGGGCCACTTGAGTAGGGCTGCTGCCGCGCATGGCTCTGTTTTGGCAGGGGCCGCCGTGTAGCTGCCCTACTTGATGGAGCTGCGCATGCATGACCCCTATGAGCAACGGCGGCCTAAAGGTCCTTGCGCGACTACTTCGGGCAGCCCTCTGTGTGTGACCCGTGCAGGCGCCTAGTGGCAGCACGCAAAGGCGCTATGCAAGCAATGGGAGAAGAGAAGAGGGTGAGGGTAGTTTGGCTATTTTATATATAAATATTTTATTTAAAAATTAATTCTGTTTAAAATGACGATTGAAATATTTATGTTGACTTCAAAACCCAATTGAAATATTTTTGAAATCGTGGACCTGCATGATATTGCCGCCTAACTTCAGGAATCTAGATGACATTTACCCTTTGTTAAAAAATTGCCATATAAACTAGATATTGCTACCCTTTGCCCTTTCCCAATGAAAATTTGCTCTATACATCAATAATCAACTTCATTTTGTGCTCTTAAAAGAACAACTTCATTATGTGTTCTTCTGAAGGTACTTGGAGCTTCTTGGTATCTACTGGCATTCTCTCGTGCGGTTGCATGCTGGAAAGAACTTTGTCGCCTCCAAAGTCCGGTTTGCCAGTTTAGATACTTGCATTGTCAAGGCTTCGACTCTTCAAGAAATTCATGGTTTCAATCAAGCAACATTACAGTCCTATGCAATCCGAAAAGCAACTTCTACCAATTTGGTATATATGCGGAGGCAGTGGATAATGGCATCTCTTCACTACCATTTCTCCGCAAGTATTTTTACTCTTTCTGGTGGGGCTTGAAGAATCTCAGGTATGTATGAGCCAATGCACCCAACTTGCCTGTAGTCACTGGAGGATTCTTGTACCGATTCTATCTCTGAAAAATTTGCAGTTCTTTGGGGCAGAACCTTGATCCTGATACCTTCGTGGGTGAGATTTGCTTTGCAATTCTTGTTGCTGTTCTTGGGCTGGTTCTCTTCGGATTGCTCATTGGTAACATGCATGTATGTTTGCTACAAAATTCCTTTGATAAATCTTTTCTTACTGATAAAAATTTCATAGGAATTATATCAACATGTTCAGATCTGCCACTTCTCAAATTGCGAGAATTTCAGATGTACCTTCTAGTACAGATATTATATACAACCTTATATCATATTAAGATTTCAACATGTTTGGGCGGTCAAACAAACATTATGTATTTTGAGGATGGGCATGTAAATACTGTAATTTGAGTAATGTAAACATGGCATGTATATATACGTAAGTCTATACGATTTACGGCGGTGGATCTTGTTCCTTTTTAATTACAGTCGTATCTGCAAGCTACAAGAGCACGGTTGGAGGAATGGAGGATAAGAAGGAATGATACGGAGCAGTGGATGCAGCACCGGCAGCTCCCACTTCATCTAAGACAATGCATCAGGAGGTACGATGAATACAAATGGATCGCAACTCAAGGTGTAGATGAGCAAGCATTGCTCAGTGGCCTCCCACTAGGACTGCGCAGAGGCATCAAGCGCCATCTCTGCCTTGATTTGGTTCGGAGAGTGAGTCCTAACAGAATTAAAAGAAACATTTTCTCTTCCTGTCACCCACAACAGCTTCAATAATATGCAAGTAAAAACTGCAGGTGCCTCTGTTTGACCAAATGGACGAGAGGATGCTCGAAGCCATTTGCGAGCTGCTTCGGCCAATGCTGTACACTAGTGGAACTTATCTGTTCCGTGAGCTTGATCCTGTCGACGAGATGTCATTTATCATCCGTGGGCATCTCAATTCCTACACCACGGGAGGCGGTCGAACTGGCTTTTTCGATTCATGTCAGTTAGGCCCTGGAGACTTCTGTGGGGAAGAGCTGCTGTCATGGGTGCTGGATCCCCGGATGGCGGTGCCAACTACCCTGCCATCATCGACGCGCACGGTGAAGGCGGTGACGGAGGTGGAAGGTTTTGCACTCTCAGTCAATGATCTGCAATTCGTCGCTGCTCAGTTCAGGATGCTGCACAGCAGGCGGCTCCGTTACAAGTTCAGGTTTTACTCGCACCAGTGGCGAATGTGGGCAGCTTGCTCCATACAAGCTGCATGGCGGCACCGTCACAGGGGGAGGGCTGCCGCTGGCAGGTTGATGGTGGCCATGGCCAATTCCAAGGATGCTGTGGGTGGCCGTTACTTGTTAAAGGGGATCAAGAAGAACTGCTTCCTTATGCTTGAGGAACATGATTAAGAAAACTGATGATCAAATTAAGGATTATGGGGATAACTACTTGATATGTCAAAAGCCATACTAGCTTCATCATAAATGAGCTTGGGGCCGGAGATCGAGAAGCTGATGATTTGTGTCAGTTGACTTTGGAAAAATGTGTATTTCTCTAGGTAGTCTGTTTTCAGTTCTCTCTCTCTCTGTATATATATATATACTAAAAAATAAATAAATTAACTCACAGTATATGATTGATTCGGATTTGACACTTGAACATTTAGGCCCTATTTAGCAATGGATTAAAAAATATGATTAAAATTAGTCATAACTAAAATTTTAAATTTATTTTAAAAAATTTAAAAATTTATTTTATATTTCATCTCACATAAATTTTAATATTAAACAATCATTTTATTTTATATCTAATATAATTTTCAATAAATCAATTAATTTTATTTCATATTCTACATAATTTTTAATATAATTAATTTATTTTATTTTATATTATACATATTTTTTAAAAATAATTAAAAATTTTAATCAAATTTTTTTTTTATTCTTATTACCAAACAGAGCTTTAGTGTTTATTTGATGTTTATATTATTTTGATTATGGAAAATATTTAAATTAAATTTTATTATATTTTATATTACTTTTTAAATTTTCTATCCTGCAATAAATATTATCCAAATAAAGCCTTTGAAAAACAAAATGCTGGACATAAACGTTGCGGCCAAGCCCCAAGGGCAATATTTTTTGGCATTGACAAGAAATAAAATATAATTCCATTGAGGCACCTGTTGTTAGGCTTCTTGCAGTCTCATAAAAATTAAAACGTATTATTTGAATTTCTTTTGCATAAAACTTTTTTTATGTGAGTACTTTGTAATGAATTTCATTAAGTTTAGTCATTAAATTATTATTTAAAAATTTAAATACATATTTAAATATTATAAATAATATTCTAATTTCAACTCTTTTTTTTTTATATTCTAATCTATAATAGTATTTTTTTAATATTTAAATTTATATATTTTAAATTTTTTAAAATATAACTTAACGGTCAAACTTATCAAAATCTGTCAAAAGGGACCAATATAAAAAAACTTTTGGGCACAAGGGACCTAGACGTTGTTTTTATTTTTGTAGATCTCGTTGAAATCATAAGTTTACTTTAGGAGCTCGGATAAAATTACCCCTATGATATTTATCACATTGCAAATGATCATCTGCACAATTAATAAACATTGATAGTGTTTTATGGTTCAAAACAAATTTGAGATCTACAAAAATAAATAAAAAATATTATTTTATTTTACATACTCAATAATTTTTAATAAAAATATCAATTTTATTTCACATCTTAGACCAAAATACTCGATTCAAGTATTTTGATTTAGGATGTAAAATAAAGTTGATATTTTTATTGAAAATTATTGAGTAGGTGAAGTAAAATAATATTTTTTTATATTAAAATATATGTAGAATGATTAAAAAAATTTATTTATCATTATTATTATTATTTTTTAAATTAGTACTATTTTAGTTCTGATTTTGGTCATCTCGCCAAACAGAAAGGGTAGTGATCATCTGACTGATAATAGGTTGAGTTCGAGTTAATTAAAATATAATCAATTTTGAATTGAATTAAGTTTACTTTTTAATCTTATTTTTTATTTTAAATTTGTTTTACATATAAAATTATATCTATATATATATATATTATATTTCTAGTTAAATTTATATGTATTATATTTTTATTTATACATAAAAGTTTTTAATATATTTTTTCATGTAATATATTCATATATATTTAAAATATTTGCACACATATAATTGTATAAATTTCGAGTTGAGTATAAGTTGAATTATTTTTTTTTTGAGTGAGTTAACTTCGAATTATAAAAAAATTAAATAAAATACGAGCAAATTTTAAAACGAGTTTTGAATTTTGAGTATTTTGCTCGACCTAAATAAAATCGAGATGCAAAAAGGAGGCGGTGCGCTGGACCTGGTAATGATGGTGCAGATAAATTGTGTAGTACGACTGCAGAATAAGAGGGACAGGATCAGACCAAGAGCAGTTATGGGACCAAACGCACCCCATTTGAGCCAACACCCACCTTCAATTACCCATGACTGCAGCCTTTTTGCCTTCTTGGATGTGCTCACTCAAAAATTGCTCTTCCTTTTCTCTCCATTTTCATCACTTTTGCTTGCTGATTGGTAACATCTCCTAATTTTAACGACTCAAATTTGATCGAGTTTGAGTAAATATTCGAGCTAGACTTCAAATATATTTGACAACACATGACGTGATTCTAACTATTACGTTAATTGATTTAATTTGTATTGTTTAAATGTTGGAATTTTCCAACCATACCTGCTTCTAGCTTGTGGCTTGTGAAGCCGAGGATGAAGATAAAAAACAACGAGCAGAAAATCTTAACATCGAGTTTTGTAAAAAATTATTTCAAAATATATCTTTTCTTATGAGTCACCACAAGCTTCCTGAAAGTACTTTTTTTTTTTATCACTATAAGACATTGAGCGAAAATATCTTTTCTACTGCGAATGCACGCACGTGAGTTATTATCTTAATAGTGATAGTTCAGCATCGTGTTGTTCAGTTATTGATATATACTTAATGGCCAAATTTTAGTTAATAGTTATCCATTTATTTATATATAATTGGGTCCAACTTGAGTCTCCCAATATTTCTATCTTTTAACATTTTCGTTCTAATTTTCAGCTCTTTTCCCAAATAATTTATTAAAAAATATCGACATTTCAATTCTCTATATTTTTTAAATAAATTTTCTATTGATGGCAAGATGCCCAAATAAGTCAAATCATTGATTATACTTTCAACAACATTATTGTCAATCAATATCTAACTCAAATTAAATAACGGATAACTTACTCAATACAGTGAGCGAATATGATCTACATAATATACATTACCAATTTGTACATATTTTACTGTCATTTAAAATTTAAAAGATCGCATATGTATACAGATCGAATAACAAAACAACTGATTATATAGCATCGTGTGCTTATTTTGAGGATCACAACTTGATTGAGGGTATGTCACTTTCAGTTGAATTTTATAACATCCTATTACGTAATAGTATTTAATGTAATTATTTTAAATTTTTAATGTAAAATAGGCTTAAATCAAATTTTTTTTTTAAAAAAGTCATGAGTAAAGCAAGATAGCAGACTTTATTATAAGATGAGATATATCATGCACTCATCATTATTAATCAAGAGATAAGATAATCCTTAATCTTCAGATTAAGACTTTCCACGTACCTAGTGGAGTGCATTTATCAATGCTGAACTTTATGTGGAAAAATTAAGAAGCTTAATTCACAGAAATTGACACGTGGAATATTGGTGAGCACTTATCGTTTTAATTACTCAAAATAACATGGCAAATATTAATTTGCTTCCGTGTTAAAACCACACCTTAATATCCATCTTTTGGATTATACTTTGCTAGGAGGAATGCATCTCTGTGCTGTGAATCTCATTCTACTTTTACGTTTGGTTTGAGTTTTTTTTTGTTGAACATAAATTTTAACTGTAAAATTCAATTTTATTTTACATGCAGTTAACTTTATTTCATATTTTATATAATTTCTAATATTAATTTTTTTTTATCTTCTAAAATTCAACTCTCAAATCAGACTAAATCTTATATTTTTAATTTATCATGATTGTGTGCCAACCATTCTCAGATAAGATTATGTACTTTACAGATCTCAACCTCCATATTATAGAAGATCTAAGCTTCACACTCCTAACATAATGAGGTTTGAGTCAAAATTATTAATGAAATTGGCTTATGCAGGGAAAATTTTTGAAAAAATATGTGTAGCAAAGACCATCTCTATGTTCAAGAGACCATAGTAGCTGAGGGTGTTGCAGCATCGAAGGCACTTAGAGCGGTTAATCGAGTATGATGATTTGTGTGGTTTGAGGATGACTCCACCATAACAACAATGGACATCATCCAAGCATACAAGGAGAAAACTCCTTTCTGTGTTTTTTTCTTCTTCTATTCATATTTATGGCATATCTGTTGCTCGTTTAGGTTTTAGGATAAGAGAAAATTTTATCCAAGCGAGCTCTGTACCATCCTTATTGGTGATAACTTTTTGCACTAGTCGATGTGTTGAGAAATAATACACAGCGGAAAATTCGGATCGCCGAACGTGTAGTTAGTCAAATAAATCGTGCCAGATAAGTATGAGAAATAATGATAATAAAAGAACGAAGCAACCACAAAAATACCAGATTTACGTGGTTCGGAGGTATTCCTCCTACATCCACGGAGAGAGCAGAGAGAGACTTTATTATATAGAAAATTAGATAGAAAGAGAACCTTACACCAATCACCTGGTTCTCGATCTCAGACGGGATACAGAAATTGGATCTTTTCTTCTTCCAGATTAGATAATTCAATCACTCCTTGAGCCTCAGATGATTGCCTTCAGATTTCTACGAAATCACCTCCGTAGCTGATGAAGAAGATCCAAGAGAAATTAATCCCCCTTCTTCTCTGTTTCTCTCTCTCTCCAATTTTTTCAGCTTACCTGATTATCCCGTATTTATAATGGTAGCTTATAACAAATCCTGTATCTGATTTACATAAAAATCTCAACAGCTTAACAAATAATCCTTATAATTAGGATTATTTAATTATTATTCAAATCACATTTTAACAATCTCCACCTTGATTTGATTAAAGTTGATATTTTTTTAAGCAGACAATATAGTTTTTCTAAGTAGAAACACCTCCTCTCCCTAGGGCCTTCATACCTTAGTTGCCAAATAAAATTCAATTTTATTTTATATGCAGTTAACTTTATTTCATATTTTACATAATTTCTAATATTGAAATTTTTTTTATCTTCTAAAATTCAACTCCCAAATCAAACTAAATCTTATATTTTTAATTTGTCATGATTGTGTGCCAACCATTCTCAGATAAGATTATGTACTTTACAGATCTCAACCTCCATATTATAGAAGATCTAAGCTTCACACTCCTAACATAATGAGGTTTGAGTCAAAATTATTAATGAAATTGGCTTATGCAGGGGAGATTTTTGAAAAAATATGTGTAGCAAAGACCATCTCTATATTCAAGAGACCATAGTAGCTGAGGGTGTTGCAGCATCGAAGGCACTTAGAGCGGTTAATCGAGTATGATGATTTGTGTGGTTTGAGGATGACTCCACCATAACAACAATGGACATCATCCAAGCATACAAGGAGAAAACTCCTTTCTGTGTTTTTTTCTTCTTCTGTTCATGTTTATGGCATATCTGTTGCTCGTTTAGGTTTTAGGATAAGAGAAAATTTTATCCAAGCGAGCTCTGTACCATCCTTATTGGTGATAACTTTTTGCACTAGTCGATGTGTTGAGAAATAATACACAGCGGAAAATTCGGATCGCCGAACGTGTAGTTAGTCAAATAAATCGTGCCAGATAAGTATGAGAAATAATGATAATAAAAGAACGAAGCAACCACAAAAACACCAGATTTACGTGGTTCGGAGGTATTTCTCCTACATCCACGGGGAGAGCAGAGAGAGACTTTATTATATAGAAAATTAGATAGAAAGAGAACCTTACACCAATCACCTGGTTCTCGATCTCAGACGGGATACAGAAATTGGATCATTTTTTCTTCCAGATTAGACAATTCAATCACTCCTTGAGCCTCAGATGATTGCCTTCAGATTTCTACGAAATCACCTCCGTAGCTGATGAAGAAGATCCAAGAGAAATTAATCCCCCTTCTTCTCTGTTTCTCTCTCTCTCCAATTTTTTCAGCTTACCTGATTATCCCGTATTTATAATGGTAGCTTATAACAAATCCTGTATCTGATTTACATAAAAATCTCAACAGCTTAACAAATAATCCTTATAATTAGAATTATTTAATTATTATTCAAATCACATTTTAACAATCTCCACCTTGATTTGATTAAAGTTGATATTTTTTTAAGCAGACAATATAATTTCTCTAAGTAGAAACACCTCCTCTCCCTGGGGTCTTCATACCTTAGTTGCCAAATAAAATTCAATTTTATTTTATATGCAGTTAACTTTATTTCATATTTTACATAATTTCTAATATTGAAATTTTTTTTTATCTTCTAAAATTCAACTCTCAAATCAAACTAAATCTTATATTTTTAATTTGTCATGATTGTGTGCCAACCATTCTCAGATAAGATTATGTACTTTACAGATCTCAACCTCCATATTATATAAGATCTAAGCTTCACACTCCTAACATAATGAGGTTTGAGTCAAAATTATTAGTGAAATTGGCTTATGCACGGGAGATTTTTGAAAATATATGTGTAGCAAAGACCATCTCTATGTTCAAGAGATCATAGTAGCTGAGGGTGTTGCGGCATCGAAGGCACTTAGAGCGGTTAATCGAGTATGATGATTTGTGTGGTTTGAGGATGACTCCACCATAACAACAATGGACATCATCCAAGCATACAAGGAGAAAGCTACTTTCTGTGTTTTTTTCTTTATTTGTTCATGTTTATGGCATATCTGTTGCTTGTTTAGGTTTTGGGATAAGAGAAAATCTTATCCAAGCGAGCTCTGTACCATCCTTATTGGTGATAACTTTTTGTACTAGTCTGTAACATTCCGTGATCTCATTGTAGAGGTATTGTCCGCTTTGGCTTTAGGAAAACTGCGTGCTTGAGTGCTTCCCAGGAGGTCACCCATCCCAGTGCTACTCCAGCCCAAGCACGCTCAACTATGGAATTTTCCATCACTAGCCTCACGGTTTTGCCCCAAAAGGCGCCTCTACTATTTGAGATCACGTTATCTACTTATACAGCTCAGGATCTCCCTCTCTTTTCGATGTGGGTCGATTCATTCCTGCGCCCCTCTCACCACTCATTATTCGGCCTAGAATCCTGCCAGGAGCCGCACTTTGCCTCAGTGATTCCTTTCTCTTAGGACATCACCCGGCGATCACTCCCCGCCCTCTTCGGCCACGGGCGTCACATAGTCGATGTACTGATTTTTGCATTTTAATGCGATGTATGCCAACGCAGACCTAAAACAACAAGGCGGTTTAGATGAGATATGATCACATGCAGCAGCTGCAGCATCCAAATAATTTTCTCTATTTTTTTATAATCTTTCTGTCACACAACTGACAGCAACATTAATCATCTTATCCACATATGTTTCCAAAGGGAAACGCATTATTTCTGGCATTTATTGTCAACATTGATGAAGCTTCCAGTACTTTAAAAGCATCAGATGAGCTTTTGAGACAGCAACAGTTGATCAAAATGACCGTTCTGCACAGTTGAGCTCTGATCATTTTTATTTTCTAATTGGTCCTGTAAAGGGAGAAAAGGAGGTGATCAAAATGAGAGATTTGAATTTCACTAATGTGAATATAATAGAGAGGGAGGCCATTTTTTGAGTTGGAGCTCTCAAAAAACTAGCCTAGGTAATACTGCATTTGTAGTTTTGTTATGTTTATTTAAAAAATATATTAAAATAGAATAAAATAAGATGATAATTTTTACGTAGAAACTCAAGTATTTGGGGAAAAAATCACGATACCGTCTAGGCGATTTAAATCCGCTAATCAAATTTCTTTTCTTACAAAACTTGAGAGTTTCTAAATGGAGACCGAAAAAGAGAATAAATACAAGAGAGAAAGAACTCGAGGGCTTCTCCTCCTCCCCTTTATTTATAGCTTGGAGAAGAGGGAATATAATAGGTACAGGCTGTCACATCTGATACCTATTCTTGCAAATGATGATTAGACAGTGGACCCCCATGTCACCTTAAATGATGAGTTAACTAGTAGTACGAAGAGTACGATCTGGTGATATATATATCTCTTTGAAGAGCTGTTCGACTAGGACTATTCGATGAGTGCTGTTCAAGGAGGGCTGTTCGATGAGAGCTGTTCGACTAGGGATGTTAGAAAAGGTTCTAACAGTTATCCATAGTTAAACAAGGATATTATTGGATGCATTAAGCTGCCTAAAGCTGTTTTAAGAGAAAATTTATGGTGCTTAAGCATTTAGCATGTTTTGCTAAGCTAGCTAGCTACCAAACAAAATGGGCTAAAAGTAGGTTTAAGCTCCTTAAGCTGCATAATCATTAAATCATATTTTAGGCAGCCTAACAGCAATGCAGTCTGACAAAATTAAGAAGGATTAATTACTTAAAGATCTTTATAATTAATATCTAATTATATTTTAATCTATATTTTTTAAATTTTTTTTGATAATTCTCTACAATTTACCTTAATATTATAAATGAGGCCTCCTCTCAATTATCATTGATAAAATTTTAATTTTATCTTTTAATTTTTTTTTAATATTCTGCCCCACTCTCTGATCACCTCCTTCTCCGAAGACGCCCTCCTCCAAGGTGGGGGGAGAGTGGTGATAAAATTAAAATTTGAGAAATTTAAAAAATTTTAAAATAAAATATTTCTTAAATGCTAATGAAAGCTACAAATTTGAATTTTTTATATAATAATTATAATTTACTAGGATTTTTATTGTTATAAAATTTTTAAAATAAGAATTAAATCAGAGTGGTACTGAAATATACTACCTCTAGGAAAGTACTTAAGTTATGTAGCTTCCTAAGGCTAAAGTGGACGATATCTTGGACATATGATATTATAATACGAGTCCATGAATTTGAATTTTTCATATGGGTCCCTGAGCCACACAACATTTTAATTTCACCCGATTCACTTTATTAAATGAAGTCTTGGCTAAATTTATAAAGCTGCATTAACTATGGATCTAACTCAAGAGACCTATGTCAAATAAGAGTTTAATTCGACGGACTCATTAGAAAGGAATTCAAACTTCTCAAAAAAAAAAAAAGAAAAAGAAGCATGTGTTACCCAAACAGCTCTGTTTGGTAATAAGACAAAAAAAGAAGATTTGGTTGAAATTTTTAATTATTTTTGAAAAATATATATGATGTAAAATAAAATAAGTTGATTACATTAAAAATTGGGTAGGATATGCAATAAAGTTGATTGATTTACTGAGAATTGTGTTGGATGTGAAATAAAATGATTGTTCAATGTTGAAATTTGTGTAAGATGAAATATAAAATAATTTTTTAAATTTTTTTAAAATAAATTTAAGATTTTGATCATAGCTAATTTTAGCCATGGTTTTTAGTCCATTGTCAAACAGGGCCAAAGTGATTAACGAAGAATTTAGGATTTAAAATATAGAATATAGAGTAAAGGATAAGCATTGTTTAATGAATTATTATTATTATTATTATTGTTTTTAATATAATAATGGGAGAGAGAGGTGACTGAAATATATAGCATGATAGTAATTAATTGGGGAAATAGAGTGGACTGGCGTGGGATGGGAGAGAAGCATGCTTGGTCTGGGAAGTTGAGAAGAGCCTGTGCTATATATAATGCTGCATTTGCTTCCTCTGCCGCTGGCAAGATTATGGAATGAACCAAGGGGGCCATTATTTAACTTGGTCTAATTTTAATACTAATTTTATTATTTAGAGATAATTAACTACATACCACACCATTTCATTTTATTTATACATAGTTAATTACTCTATGCACACTCAAAATATTATAAAATCTTACATACACACTTTCACTCATTTTCAATATAATTAGAAATTATAATTTTTCAATAACTTAACTATAGTTAGGTTAAAAAAAATCTGAACCGTTCATCATATTATTTTAAAGATATTTAAATATATTTTGAGTAAAAATCTTAAAACTTTGATGTTTAGGTTGTGCTAAGAGAAATAAATATCTGCGATGTGAATTGATTTTAGGACAGATCAGCGCTTTAGTGTGACATCGAGGAAGAAAAAAAATATATACTATTAAGGGTAAAAATATAATTTTAATAATTTACTAACGAAATATTTTTTTTTTCAAATAGATTTTGACTAAATTTTAACTTAAGTGTGTGTATGTAAGATTTTATAATATTTTGAGTGTGCATAATATAATCAACTAAGAATGGATAAGTAATGCATAAATAAAATGAAATAGTATGACATGCAGTTAATTATCTCTATTATTTATTATTAATATGTATATAGGACAAGAACATTTCATGCAGGAATTAATAATAAATTATTCATTAATGTTACATAAATATATATATATATATATATAT
>JAEMOT010000685.1:0-10622 GCA_019297695.1 Apostasia ramifera
TCTAGTTCTAGTATTTTTTAAATGTGCCCAGTCATCTAGAGTCAAGACACCGGTAAATAAGTAGCTTATGACACCAATATAAACAAAAAAATTAGCAAAATTACTAGTTCCATATGGTCGCTCAACTTAGCTTATGACACCAATATAAACAAAAAAATTAGCAAAATTACTAGTTCCGTATGGTCGCTCAACTTCCCTCTTCATTGACTTTGGCTACTGTTTCTTTGACTGTATTTTCTTGTAGCTTTAGATATGTTATCAAAGAAGCTACTAATAATAAAACCTCTATTGTGCACTCTTCATTCTATTTTGCAGATTCAAGTTTGCAAATGAAATTTATTTCAGATGCCAGAATGCTTCTTCGAAGCTTTTTATCCTACAATCTACTTATTGGAGGTAAGTCCCTTAAACATTAAATTATGCTTCTTAAGTCACCAATTTGCTTCTGACGTTGTAGTGCAATTTAACCATTCTATAGAATATATAATCATGCAAGATATGCCATCGAGCAATATTTATATAGAGTTTCAGGCAATATTATGAAATTAAATTTGCTTTTCCTTTTATTCCAGTTAGGATGATTAGGTCTAGAGGATTTGGCGAAGATGCTTTTTCTCCACTGATGCCTATCAATGGAAAGGTGCTTCTAGTTTTATGTTATGATATCAAGTGCATTTTAATTCTTATTTTAGATGATTGTTCTTGTTATTCATATGAACATTTGGAATATAAGAGAACTGTATATTCGATCTTCACTGAAAGTTTGAATTGATAAGCATCTATAATATCAAATAGTTAATCCAGACTGCATTTTAGAGGATTAAAAGTTTTCAGTTAATTTGTTTAGCATAAGTTGATATGAACATATACTAGAATAATCATATTGTGTCCTATTTGTGTGACATTTCAAAGTGCTATTGATGAGCATATGTTTTATTTGAGTTTTTCTTAATGCTTTAGGCATCAGTTGAAGAGTCCATCTTATCTAACTCCAAATTGGGCATATGAATCTTTTTATTGTATTTGTTCTACCTTTTTCTCATCAGCTCTCCACCCTTGGTTGGGTTTGATTGTTGTAGCCTTTCAAATCGGCAACTTTATATGTTAAATGATAGGTACAACAAATGAGGAGCCTTGGTGGGCTGACTCTTATCGTTCTTCATCGTTAGATTGGGCCTTGGTATACCAAGTTCCTTTTTCATTCTTTTTCATTCCATTACTAATCAGCCACTTCAAACTACACTAAGCTTTACTTTTTAGTTTTGCATGGACAGCCCTAAACCTAAAGAAAGATGGGTTGTAGTTGGTTGGCAATTAAAGTCATTTCATGCTTTGCTCAACTGCATGCTCTAACTTTTCTAGCTAACACTATTTAATAGTGGTACTTTGACAAAAGTTTAGCCACTTTTTATTAGGTTTGTGTTATAATTCTTCTTGATAATGTTTAAACCAAAAATTATCCTAAATTTGTAAGTTTCTACGTTTTTAAGATGTCCATTTTTTTTTTTTTGATAATATGTTTATTTTCTGAAATAACATAGCTGTAGGAATGTTTGATGCTGTTTCTTAATTACAATCTAAAGGATGCTTTCTTGTTTCTATTTTGTCTATTAAACTTCAAAAGTTTTGGATATCATAATTACTTATGAGTCAGATTAACTAGCCATGCATCATTGAAATTCCAAAAGCAAATTATTGATTCTATCAATTCAAAACCTTTGATTAATATATATACTCTAGTTGACCATCTATTTGTTGTTTTCACATCATTTTTAGACAATGTATATAAATGTTCTTTGTTTTCCAGATAGTATATAGTTCTATATATGTGCAATTCATGATTTATTAATTTATTTGAATTGGTAACTAGGTTGAAGAATTATCATTTGAAAGAGACTGTATATCTGTGATCTTGTACAGGTTAATTATATCATGAATCAAGTTACTGTTGAGGACTATGGCAGGGTGCTGTTCAATTTCTTGGGGATCTCACAAATCGCATTTCGGGTGTGTAAATATCAAAATCTCATGCACAACATGTTCCATAGTGAATCATTATCATGAATTTGCATCTATTTTGATGAATCATTGCCTTCTTTCATTGTTTTAAAACAAATATTTTTGATTGGCTTAATTGATTATTTGTCATTTTTTATTATTAATCTTTATTCTGATTTATTGCATAAAGTGTTCTATAGTGAGTCGTTAATATAAATTTGAATGTAGTTTGGTGACTCATCTTCTTTCATTGTCTTATTCCATTATTTTTTATCAGCTTAATGGATTATTTGTCGTTTTTATTGTTAGTTTTATTCCGATTCATTGGTTATTTTATGAAATTTAATTTATGATTTTTTTTTCTAGGATTGTGTATCCTCTTTCTTTACATTTGCTTAGGTTTATGTTCTATATTCTGTTGTCTTGTGTATATGCTTCAATCAGTGCCTTTTTTTCTCTTTTTATAATTGTTTTCGGCAAGTATTTCTTTTTTGGTTTCTCATATTTTTTAGTCACTTCAGCTATTTTATATTTTTTTTATTTTTTTTTTGGTGAATTTGTTCTTGATCCACATTGATCTTGTCATTCCAGTGGTATTCATGAATTGCTTTGTCACTCATAATAGGCATGGACAAAGATCTATGAGGAATTAAAGTCTGCAGCAATATTAAAATGTGTGCCTGGATATTCTAAGGTATGTAATTTAATTCTGGTGTGAGAAATGAAATAAATATAATGCAGCCCAAAATTTGTCATGTTAAAATTTTTTCATTTGAATAACAAAATGCTAAAGCTGGTACGTGGGAGGATTAGATTGCTTTGACAGGAATTGATATTGACAGGAATTCAAATGCAACATGTATCATATAAATTGTATATCTCTCCTAAAATAAGTCGAGGGTCTAGTCTTATTTGACGAATTACTCTACATACAAACTCACTCTTAATACAAAATTTATTCTAACTAATGCAAGATATCTTTAGATAAACAAGTCACTACAAATAAGCAGTGCACAAAATTCATCAAAAGTTAACTCCATCATCTACAAAGCTTACAGGGGATTGCAATTACAAAAGTGTAAGTAAAATACCCTTACTTGGCCCTTCCTTCACCATGGAATCATGAACCTACGCTTGATAGGAAACACTCGAAGGCACAGAATTCTCGCGGATTTCGCTTCTCGGTCGTGCAACATTGAATCGTCATAAGCTTGGGTGACTTCATCGAAACCTGCTTCGAGCTTGTCGTCCTAGCCTTCTTCCCTCGTAGTTGTAAACTAGCTGCCTGAACCACTTTTTGTCGACTATTCATCATGCCCGACTTCACCTGGTTCGTCATCTCCATGCTTGCATCCCGTCACCAATATCAAACTGATTCACTTAGCTTGCCTTCCTCACCTACAAGTGAGTCAGCATGAGCGGTCACTCTGACTTAGGCACCCCTAAACATTAGGAAGTTACATTCTGATATCTGAATTCTATGGCTTAGGAACGAATTTCAATCAATTATCAATCTAATTATTCTATTGCTAAGTTTTCTTTGCTCGTTTAGATTTTATCAAAATTGTTCCACTATAAAAAAGTCCTATTTTTATTGAGTGAATTAATTGATATTAGTTTATATTGTGAGAACTAGAATCATATTCTGCTTTATTTGATTTATTGAAACCTAGATTAAGCCCTACTCTGAACAGGTAATGTTTTAATTACCTTCGCTCCATTTTAATTTAACTTTATTGAATTATCTTCATGGGATTGAATTATTTCTTGATTATCACAGGATTAATTTTTAAAATTAATACGTTAGTCTAAGATTAATCTGTTATACGAGTTTATTGATGTCTGAACTTGTATTTTCATGGCTTGTCCTGCATCAGACGCCCTTGGGCGGTACATAGCACGCTCCTAATTCTGTCTTATGTTAAAACTGTAAGACCCATAAATCAAAATGGAAAATATCCATGGTAGTTTTTTTTATTTTAAATTTATGGTCGTTGGGTCCTCACACTAAGGGCCTTGATTTCCTGTCAAATTCATGCTTCTA
Organism: Apostasia ramifera; assembly: GCA_019297695.1. Taxonomy (NCBI): domain Eukaryota; kingdom Viridiplantae; phylum Streptophyta; class Magnoliopsida; order Asparagales; family Orchidaceae; genus Apostasia; species Apostasia ramifera. The sequence continues at coordinate 4,043 of JAEMOT010000685.1, forward strand.
ACTTTACATTATGAAAAAGTTCTCTTCTTGTGTTGCCGGCTTTAGGATGTGCCTTGGATAAATGTGCTTCGATATTAGAAATCAATTCCGCAAATTGAGGAATCTATGACAGGAGAAGTTGCTTATGACATCTTGTGACACTAAGGAGAGATCTATATGTGAGGACACACATTATTATTTTGTAAACATAAACTCGTGACGCTCCTTGGTCAATGCATATAATATTTGCGGGAGATTAGGCTATTACACTTCTTGCCAATGTGATGTTGAATACAAGAACTTGCCTCTCCCTCCTTGTATAGTGTCAAATCAACTCCTTTTATGTGATGTTGAATACAAATCCCTCCTTTTATGTCACTTCTTGCCAAATCCTTAGTGGACTTATGCAAATCAACTCCTTTTCCAACATTTGATGATTCAGGCAAAAATTCTTTGAAATCCCCTCTGGAGTTCTCAAAACTTTCATATTTTCGACCAAACACCTAGGATCAACTTTTTTTATTTTTTCTCCCACCTGGTCGGAACAAAAGAATTATTGCTTTAGAAGGCCAAGTAATAACAGTCCCAATGTCTGTCAAAAAAAAAAGAAAAAAAATAACAGTTCCATCTTTTTCCTAGTGTTGGACTCCTTCAGGGCTAACCACTCACTCTAAGGGTTTCTTAGTTGGTTAGTCTTCAAAACATCGGCTTGTTGCCATGCTGGAGGTTGGATCTTGATAGAATCGTCTGCTCCAAGTCAACAGTACGTATTTGCTTCCTAGCCACACCTTCATGCCCTCCCGAGTTGCATTTTCCTCTATCTCTATCCCTTGAGTACTCGAGTTGAGCAATGCTCCTTGTGAAGAAGGCAGAGAAAGTGAAGAGATAGAACTGAAGGACGTTTTTCGCCACACAATAAATGAGCTCGACGTGTATTCATTTATAGGCATGAGTCCCTCCTAACTAATTACAAATTCCTATCTTATTACAACAGTTAGTCCTTAATATTGCCCGTAAATTAATGTCCACACAGTGGACAAAAAATTTGGACTAAAGAGTTTCAAAGTCAGGATTGAAAAGTGCTTTAGTGAAGATGTTGGCAAGTTGGTCCTTGGAGGAAATAAATTTGACAGTTCATTCATTATGGGCAACTCGTTCTCAGACAAAATGAAAACCGATCTCCCATGTCATAACATTGAATGCCAGGTTTGCTGTTGGGTATGTGGCTCCAATGTTTTCTCACCATAGTACAGGTGGCTATATGGTTGAAAGTTGAATTTTAGCAAGAAAGGAACAGATCCAAGTTAATTCAGAGGTTGCATTTGCGAGGGCTTGATATTCAAACTTAATGCATGAATAGTTAGTTGAGCGCTGCTTCTTTGAAGACCAAGAAGTGAGATTGCTACCCAAGAATATATCAAAAATTCCAATGGAGCAGCAATCATCTAGACAACCCAAGAATAGAGCATGTGTTGGAGAAGATGTTTACGAAAGAATGCAGGGAGTCTTGTTAGCCAGTAGTGCATAGAAAACGACCTTATGGAAATGCAGGAAGGTGAGTGGAGAAAATCCTACAAAAGAGAGAGAGAGAGAGAGAGAGAAGAAAGAAATACTGTAAATTAAGGCACACAGAGATTTAGATGGTTTTGATAGATCCTCCAACATCCACCGACAGAGCCACCTGAATTCGATCATCTCTAAGAAAAGATCCACAAGAGATGTAGAAGCTAAGTTACACTGGAAAGTGGATGAGAGAATGTAGGTAATGAAAGCCTGGAGGAGAGGAGCCAGCAGTTAGTCGAAAATATCCTCCATGACGTGTAAGTCGTGGTATTTATAACAATAGTAAGGTCACTAAGGGAGTAGTTCTTTGCTTGGAGGTGACCGCTGAATGTAAGCTCTTGTCAGGACGATTTAGATTAGGCCACATTAAGCTCGAACTAAGACGTCAGAGGAGTGGCCGGTAAGGCACCTATCCATAGCTGGGACAATACCAAGCCACGGCTAACAAGTAGAGCAAAGTTTGGCCTTGGCCTAGGCTAGTTGTAACAACCTTTCCTTGGCCAGGTATGCATTCCTGACTTAGAACTACAGATTGTCCAGGTATGGAGATTCAACTTATTCAGAGTGGCGCTGTGAAGTGGTTCAAAACGTGGTAGTGGCGGCAGGGTGTCGGACAATCCATAAGCGATAAGGTGAGCCCTACAAGGATAGATGAGTCTGCCATGGGGTGGTTCCGTGTGCTCTGGAGCTTGGAATCATGGAGACAACACTAGCACAAGGAATGGGCCATTGTGCGTTAGCACAGTGGCCTTTGGTCCATGGGCTGATGAGGTATAATCAACCCCAATCCACCTTAGTACAGGAGAGATTTCATTTAAGTCTAATTCTTCAAATTTCTTTCCACTTAAACTTCCTTTGGATCTCAATTAGACTTTTAAGATTTAATTAAAGTTTTCAAATTTTCTCCAAATTTAATTTAACAAATCTCCAAAATTATGCATAATTCAAGTAATTGAACAAAACTCATATTAACACTTAAATTAAATTTTAGGCTAGTACAATATGTGTGTGTGTATGGATTGTATATATTTGTATAAGCAATGGAATCAGGGTTAATCGAACAGGAGTGGAGTTGACTAGAAAGCCAACCTTAAAAAATCTAATCGGATCGATTTTGAATTCGAGTTGGGTAAGCAAATTTATTTTTTGTACTGTTAGCTATCTAATCGAGTTAAAATTTAACTCAAAACTCGAGTTGACCCACTCCCTAGCCTAGGCTACATCCCATCAGCATCAAACTGAGTCAGCTAATCCTCCTCATCTGTTTCTGAGTTGTCTTGGCCTCAATTGTGAAATGAATACATGTATTTCTATGTATATATATGTGTGTGTGTGAGCGCGCGCGCGTGACCTTGTCCTGCTTGTAGAGATATTACATGCTTTGGTCATACTTTTGAGGCATTGTTGTATTTGCCTAGTTCTACAAAATACTAATAGTTTTATTTGCAGTTTATGATGCAAAACCATACTCGCTCATTTATGTATAGTCATTTTCGTTGCATCAATTTACCGGATGCTATAGATTGGCGAAAAAAAGGTGCAGTAACAGCTGTTAAGAATCAAGGCTGTTTGGGTAAGTTAAAAAGTTAGATATTAAAAACATTATATTGAATTATATCTTTAATCTTTGTTTTTCTTTATTGTAGATTGCTGTTGGATTTTTGCTGCTGTCGCAGCAGTTGAAGGAATTGTTATGATCAAGAAGAAGAAGTTAATTAGACTTTCAGAGCAGCAACTCCTTGATTGTATCACAGTTGATTTCAGAGACAAACAAAGAGTTAGCGGCCTGATTGAGTGGGCGTTCGACTATATTATGGAATATGGTATAACTTTAGAAGCCAAGTACCCTTACACTTCTGTTAAGGGTTGCTGTAAGGTAAGCTTTCTATTACATGAAAAAAATATTAAATAAACATAAATGAAGGAAAGAGTTTAGATTAGTGTACATTTGATTTTTTTTTTTAATAAAAAATTGTACATTTTTTTAATAAAAATTAAACTACTCAAGAATTTTTATTTAATTTTATTTGGGAGACATTTAGTTTGATGTTTAAAAAATTACATTTAGATGTCATTATGACATACAAATATTTTGACATAAGATTAAGATAATATTAAACCTAACGTATTTAATTTTATTTTATAGTAGAATTATACAAATCTATTAGTTAATATTTATCTGATTTATTATTTATGAATATTTCATAAATATCATTTATATTTATTAATTTGTCAGTAAAATTTTGCAGATTTATCCTTCTGTAGTTGCAATCAATCGATATGAATTTGTTCCACGTAATAATGAAGATGAATTAATGAAAGCAGTCTCAAAACAACCGGTGGCAGCTTATGTTGGAATTAATATTGATTTCTTAGGTTACACTGGGGTAAGTGTTTTATGTTTTTATCACATTCGAATTAATAGTCATTGTATTAATTTTATATTTTATTCACAAATTTTATACCTTCATCAAATTTAAGAAGTGTTGTATATGTTATGCTGATTTCATATTTTTTTTCCAGGGAGTGTTCAAAATTCATTGTAGCAGTATGATCCCCCTACATGCTATAACAATTGTAGGTTACGGAACTACCCATTATGGAGAAAAATTTTGGATTTTAAAGAATTCATGGGGTCCAGAGTGGGGGGAGAAAGGATTTATGAGGATATTGCGAGGATCAATTTATCTTCAAGGGCTTTCTGGTGTAGGATCGTGTCCCTTGTTTCCGATTCTCGAGTAATTTATTTTTAAGCGTATTGAATTTTATCTGTGGGTCTTGCAAGTATTTTGGAAGAGAGTTCTTTTAAAAGTCTTCTAACTTTGTTTGTTGAATAGAATAGTTTTCATTTCTTCTTGTGGAACTCTCTATATGCTCTCCATCCAAAGTATTTCTTGATTTTTTTTCTTCTTAATTTAGTTATTATTTCAGATTTACATTATAAAATTCATTCATTGCTCTGATGCTCTGAAGTGGTTTGTATATGTTTTCTTTGGCAATTCTAAAATTTGTATAGTAATTATCATGCATATTTCATTTATTTGAATTTTACTAATCTAATTGAATTTCTCCTTAGTCTTATTGAACTATGTTACGTTATTTTTAGAGAAAATAATTATTTAATTTAATAATATTTATAAATAATTTTTTATAAGATTATAAATTTATTAGTTAAAAGATGACATTTGAATGTCATAATATCTAACACCAAAATAATAATGAATCAAATGCTCTCTTAGTTGCGGTTGAGTAAATTATTTTGGTTTTATATATATATATATAGAGAGAGAGAATTTATTTATTTTTTTATTTATTTATTGGTATGTAATCCCTGGTTCTTTCAAGTAGATTGCTACAATTTGAGTTAGTTGTAAATGAAGCCCAAGCTGCCCTAAGCAAACCATTTTTTTTATGAAATATTGGCAAAATTATTTGCTCTCACAAAAGGTGCTCCAAGAAATTATCTGCGTACAACTAAAGTGAATTAATTTTGTTGGGTTAAATAAATCATGATTTAGGTACTTTGAGCATATATCGTTTAATTTGATTTAAAAATATTTTATCAGATCATTACTTAAAATTTTAATAATCACAAATAATTACCTATACTTTATTATTTTAAAAAATTATTTAACATTTTTATTTTTTATTTTCTTAAATACAATTTAAACATTATAAAATTCTAATTTAAAAATAAAATTTTAAAGTCAATTTTAATCGATTAATTATAATTTATTATTTTATAATTGTGATGCTTTTTAAATTTATATTTAATTTTGACATTTAGTTGAGTTAGTTATTTTTATTATTTATTAAATAATATATATATATATATATATTAATGTTTAAGTAAAATGAATAAATAAATTAACTCTAATATTAAATTAAAATCTTCACAGTGAAATAGTAAATATACATCACATTTTATTTTTTATTTTAGTAATTATAATTTAATAATAAGATTTTGATTAACGGTTAATTTTAATTTTAATTTTTTTTAATTATTTATTTATTTTTTCTGTCATCTCAAACTTTCATAATTCTAAAATTTTTTATTTATCTGGTTTTTTTATTACTTCCTTTTGATTCATATATTTATTTAATATTTTATAATTTTTAAAATCTAAGAAATATATTAAATACTAAAAATTATTACAAATAAGATATATCTAATATTTATTGTCTTTTAATTTAAAATATTAATTTTTTATTTAATTTTTAAAAACATTATGAAAGAATTTCGTACAATTTTTGCAAAGGTACGATACTAGTATCTATATTATATAGTTTATATTGTAAGTTTTAAATTTTTGACATCGTTAAAATATTTTTTATGAGTTTTAATACGTACATTTATGTCACTCTATTATCTCTCTAATTTTCTGCTCTCTCCTGCTGCACCTCTTTCCTCTCCATGCTCTCTCTATCACGCTCCTAGCCCACTGCCTATTTCTCTTTCCTCACTCTTGTCGCAATTATCTTTTTTTTTCTATAAAATATAAAAAACATAATTATATAATAAACTCATTTATATAATAAAATAAATTTATTTATATTACCTATAAGAATAGATATTATATTTTAAAGAACCTCTATATGAGATGGCGAAATGATTATAAAGTTCCAAGAAAACCTGATCAAATTCAGAAGCGTTTGATTATCTTTAAGGAGAATGTTCATGAAATCTATGAAAGTAATCAGAAAGAACGCAAGGTTCGTGATAATGCTGACACTTGTGTGTACGGCCTCAACCAATTTTCTGACATGACCTTTGATGAGTTCGCATGATAGTATTGCGGCTGCCGTTCTTTGTATTGAGAAGGAGCTGCAGTATATCTATCTCTATATATATATATATGTATGTATATGTATGTATGTATATGTATGTATGTATATGTATGTATGAATATATATGTATATGTATGTATATGTATGTATATGTATGTATATGTATGTATGTATATGTATGTATATGTATATATATATATATATATGTATATATATATATATATGTATATATATATATATATATATATAT
>JAEMOT010000685.1:10795-48020 GCA_019297695.1 Apostasia ramifera
CGACTAGCAGTTCTACGCCTGATAGTCGTAAAAAGTAACGCCCATATCTCTTGGAATTCCAATTCGCAGGGGTTATTGTTGGCTTTTTTTCCTCTAAGAAGGACTTCTGCCATAGTTAGCAGAGACATTTATTTTGAGCAAAAACTGCATATATAAATTACTTCTTTTCTTTTATGGCTTCTCTTTTGATTTTTTTTATATTATTTTAAAAAAACTTTTCCTGTATCACCTCCAATCTCATTTTTTATTACTCAATAAAATTCAAATTTTCTATTTTCTTTTAAAAACTCAACTCAGCAAAAATATTATTTGTAAAATTCTCAAACATCTCTATTTCTACTTAAAACTCCCAAAATAATATAAATAATTTTTTTTAAATCCTCAGAGTTCTATCTCTATTTAAATTTTTAAACCTCCAAAATGATTAAAATATTTAAACTTAACATATACCCAACTTATTTACTAAATTAATTAAATATGAATACCAATGATAACTCATTAATAAAAGTATTACCAGAATCTCATTCGTTATAGTTTTTGATAAATTGTATTCAAATCTTTAAAATTGAGCTATAATATCTTGTTTATTTATATTTTAAAATTTTTAACATTGTTGAAATAGTTAATTTCTCGTTTTGGGTTTATAAGGTTATGTTAAACACTTATTATAAATGTATTTAAGTATTTTTATATATTAACAAATGTATTAAAACCAAAATATTTATTTTTAAAATAAAATTTAAATTACTTTAATGCCCTCCATGAAGTAGACGGTTGGGAAGAGAGAAAGAGACGGAAAGGTCGGTGGCGGGTTTGGCCATTCTCTGCCAGCTCCCCCGCAGGACGAGAGAGAGAGAGAGAGAGAGAGAGAGAGATGGGATTTCTTTTGCATAGATGAAGTGGTTGCTCCTTGATTTTTAAGGGAAGGGCTAGTGCAGGTAGCAGAATTGAAATAAGAAGAAGATGGTGGCGTGATTTAGAGCAACTGCAGTCACAAGAGAAAGATATCGGAGGTCTTGGAATCCAAGTCGATGATAGATTAGAGGATTCTGAGCCTTCCCACCTTCACTTTCACCCTGTCATCCTCCCTGGGCGTAGTTGCAGGCTCCACTGCACTGACACCGTCGGCTTAGTGGTGGTTCTTGAGAGCAGGCTGCTGAATGCTGCCGGTGAAGCACTCAATTTGGTGGGCTGGAGAATTGTGGTACCACCTCAAATGACTAAGAAGTTATGCTACCAGACTTTGTAGGCTCCACATTTGAAAATGAGCGACGGAGCAGCCAGACAATTCGGTCATGCCAGTAGCGTGGCTTGACTAGACCGTCCAGTCATCCCGGATCGTCCATTTGGTCCTAATTGGACAGTCCGGTCGGGCCAACAAGATGGCCTGACCGGACTGTCTGGCTAGGCCGAATCATCCGGCATGCCACGCCAGACTGAACCATCCAGTCAAGCCACCTCTTTAACCCGACAAGATGTTCTGATACAATAAAGCACTCGCAGCAGCTCAACTAGTAAAACATTTGGTGACGCTCATCTCCAATTTGATCACACATTGTTGCTTCTAGTGAGCCACACAACCTTGGATTTTATTTTATTCTATATTTTTTTTGTTTTTCATTAATATTTAGTAATTGTTTTTGATAAGTATTACCAAGGTCCCAGGCGACCTCCAGCGGCATCGTGACGGCACTGCTCATGCGCATAGATCGCTATACACAGACATGCATGGACAGCAAGGGCTCAGGCTGCTACGTGTGCAAGACCACTTGCGTCGGCTTTTCACATAGGTCCAACGTGCATTGGCTGCTGCACTTATTGCGCAGTCTGCGTCAGCCTTATCTGCAACAACTGTGCATGCAGACAACATTGAGGTAGGAGAGAGAGGCATTTTAGTCATTCATATTTATATATTTAATATAAATATAAATTTAATTTAAAAAATAAAACATATAAATTAAGTAAAAATTATTTATTTATTTATTTTTACTTTAGTTTGCACAGCTTAATAAAAATGAGAACATTTTAAACTTTAAATGGGTGCATAGTTTGAAATTGTGAAGTTTAAATGTGCATATAAACACCAGAATTTTCATATCAAATAAAAATTCAAGAGAGTTTAAAACACAAGAATACATACATTCACATTTCAAAAAATATACGGTACTAATTATTTTTTCATATAATTTAAATTTCTAAAAATTAACATGTAAATTAAACTCCAAAATGAGTACTTTCTAAGTACAAATCTTCATGTATCCAAAACATTTCTCGATTTCACTTCATGAAAGTGGAAGCGAAATTAAAAATTTTGAAAGTAATACTTCTTAACTAAATTTAGTTCATATTAGCCACAAATTAAAGTCTTGAGTAGGAGTTTGCTTCACAAGTCATAAAACAAAACATAGAATACTGCAGCTCCTTCTCAATAAAAAGAACGGCAGCCACAATACTGTCGTGCGAACTCCTCAAAGGTCATGTCAGAAAACTGGTTGAGGCCCAACACACAAGCGTCAGCATTATCACAAACCTGGCGTTCTTTCTGATTTCTTTCATAGAAATAATGAACTCTCTTCTTAAAGATAGTGAAACGCTTCTGAATCTGATCAGGTTTTCTTGGAACCTTATAATCATTTCGCCATCTCATATAGAGGTTCCACAAGGATTCTTCTGATTTCACATCCTCATCACGTATGAACCTGACACGGTCGGAATCACTCATTTCTAATTCATCCCCCAGCTCGCCATGTTGATTCTCATCACCGACCTTTTTCTTGCTCATCTTAGTGACCTTTCTCTTGCTAGACAACTCCCTCACCTTAATAGGCTGATTCTCGTCACTGACCTTCCTCTTGCTGGACAGCTCTTGTTTGCCCATCTTAGTGACCTTTTTCTTGCTGGATAGCTCTCTCACCTCACTAGGCTGATTCCTGTCACTAGCCTTTCTCTTGTTGCACAGCTCCCTTACCTCGCTAGGCTGATTCCCATCACTGACCTTTCTCTTGCTGGACAGCTCCCGTTTGCTCATCTTCATGCAACTCAGAGTTAGCGCACCAGTGGCCATAAAGTGTTCCTAGTCAATAAAGAATAATACAACGTCAATTCGAGTCTATAAAAAATAATAAAATATGTGAAATAATATGAAATCCTTCATACCGAACAACCAGTCGCAATGTATTTCACTAAAATGATCATCATCAATAGCACCCTTATGCAAACCATGCGAGAATGATACATGAAAATCTTCGCTCATTTATGTAAGATAGATTTATGAATATCATTTTTTAATTAAAAAAATAATATCCATAAATCTATCTTACATAAATCTTTCGTAATACCATTTTTTTACTTATAGTTATCTAATGCTATCCATAATCATAAATAAAGCAATGCATGTGAATGACATTTTCAGGATTATTAATAAACATCGCTAAAACTGTATCTCAGTCCTATAAGTGCATCATCCTCTGTGAATGAGATAAATAAAGAAATCAATTTTTTCTAGTGACATTGAATTAGATATTGACATTACAACACAGGAAGTAGAGACACAAGGACACACAGAGATATCACACAACACAACCACATAATAAATTTTCAAAATACAAGACACAAACACAACAAAACACATTACATAATAATTAAAAAATAAATAACAATGTGATTATGTAATCTAACATTAAGCTTTTACTCGATATTATAAAAACATCTAATTTATTGTATAGAGATCTCCATGCTACCTTGAAAACAAACATATCAGATAAATCCAACATCATATTCTAAGAACTAACACTAACAGAAAAGAGCATGAAAGTATTCCTCGACATAGTAAACCATTGGCACTGAACATTGGTCAACCAAATAAAATACTCACTGGTACAGGAATTCCATAAAAGTGCAGTCAACTTAGAAGCAGTCAATATAAAAACACAAAGTAGCCAAAGTTGGGTAGATAAAGCACAAACAAATAGTAAGATCAATTATCATGCTTGATTAAATTTCTAAAAGTAAAGCATATAAAAAAATGCATATAAATTAAACGAAAACCTTAATTATTTTACATGCTTGATTAAATTTCTAGAAGTAAAGCATATCAAAAAATGCATATAAATTAAATGAAAACCTTAATTATTTTACTTGAAGGAGGACAAACAGTTAAAATTTCCTGAAGTCATGTAAGTACCAAAGTCAAATAGTGGTAGCTAGAAGTGTCAGAAGAATTAAGGATTAGATTTTTATGGTATAGGTTCACTCAAATTCTGCATAACCAACTTAATAAATGAAACAGCACACTTTACATTAATCTAAGTGAAGTTCTAACAGTGATCACAACAAACCACAACCCTACTTCAATCAAGTTTGGGGCTGCCAATAAAAAAATAAACAGGATGAAAAAAGGAGGAAAATGGCGAATATCTTGGGCCTACCGAGACCCAACCTAATGAAAAACAAGGATAAAGTCAACTAAACCATTTATCGTATGAAATCTTGAACAATAAAGTTGTAATTTCAAATTTGACCTAGACCAAACTTGACCAGGAGTGCACAAACTTGAAGCCAACGATTAAGAAACAAGTAAACGAAATGCAAGATAAAGATTCAAACATTATTTTCAGTTAGATAAAATGGACAGCCCAACAAGTGTCTAAGCAACCTAATCAGCATCACTGTGCAATTTTGCACAAATAAGGATACACTATATCATTTCATCATAAAAATAGATAATCTTATGCTAAACAGAATGAATGGAGAAAACTTTACTCTTAAATGCAATGAGAAAAACACTAGCCCTTCATGTCTCAAAACTTCTATATTACATCAAAGCTATAATCAATAGATACAAAAGAAAACCAACAAAAAAGTCCTAACAACGATTATATGTTTGATAATATAATCAAAGTTAAACTTTTAGATAATAACAAATAAAAACTCTCTTCATATTCTAAATACTAAGAAAATAATAACAAATTTAATTTAAATTAAAAAACCCTTGATATCATAGTCTAGGACTATACGCACCTTTCCAATCCTGTTTGTCATGGCAGTAGAAATCTCATCACCATAAGTGTAGGTTGTAAACCTGGATCCCCTTGACCTCCCAATTTTACGATCCATAATCAACCTACCTGAAAAGATGGAAATAAAATGTAGATACAAAAAATTAGCGAATCACATTTAAGCACTTATTAGGATGGCATACTTAAATCAACGCCATTAAATCCACAGAATGCTGATCTTAGACTCTGATAATTTTTGCTGCAAGTCAACCCTGTAAGATTGCATCAAACATGTCAGAAGCCACATGATGTATAACTGACTCAAGAACTAAACTGAAACTTAAATACCAACCTCCAGCGAACAGTTTTGACGATGACATGCATCGCATTGCTGGCAAAATTGATTGGTTGGACAAATATTTTAAGAACTTGATTTTTGAAACAAAAGCCATGACGTAAAATCAACCACAGGAGCTGCAAAATGGAACTAATAAAACAGTTATGTGCAAATAGTATATCAAAATCATATAACCTAAAACAAGGTATAACAATATCAACCTGTAGTGGAAGCAGATATGTTGTAAAAATTAATATAACACAATACATGAATATATATAGATATTGAAGATCTTGTAATTACTCTTTCAAGAAGATCTTGTAATAACATTTAAAATAAATAAACCATGCAAAGTGGGTACATTGCACATGAAATCAACGGCATACTAAAGAGACAAAGAACCTTGCACAAAACGAAGAGATCATCGATTTCAGAACACAAGAATTACGCAAAATGAAATTTAACAGTCGCTTGAATATCCATAAAATTTAAAACCTAACTTTCAGGGTGATGTAGCGCCAGATCACCAACACTGACGACTTCATTATAATCTACGACCTCAAGCGTAGATTATAACAATTTATCAGTTTATACATAGTTATCTTTTATTCTGCATTTTATTTGAATTGTTATGAGTCGTAAACTATGTTTATGTCGGTGGGAATGCCCACTTTGATGTCATGTATATGTGGTTGGTGAGTCTGAGTCTTATGTGTGAGTCGGATCAAATTGGGTTCAACAATAGTTCATTTTGAACTAATTTGATTCAAAAGTTAGGCAAAGCTGGGGACCTATTTGTGATTCAGCTGAAGTTGGAGGACTTGGTTGTAATTTTGCCATCAAAATTAGATCCAGCCCTAAACAGGGATCGGGACCTGGGTTACTTCGCTCGGGCAGCCTGTTCCTTCGGTTTCGCCCACAACGCCCAACCTTCCCTCGGCCGCGCCTCGCTCCGGTTCGCCGCGCCTTGCTCAAGTTTGTCGCGCCGGCTTCGCTCCCACTTCGCCGAGCCCAAGGGTGGTCGCATCATGGCTGCGTTTACTTCGCCGAGCCCGACGATGTTCGGGTTTCGCTCGGGCGCTGTTGTTTCGCCGGTTGCGACCAAGTCCAGCAAGTTCCGCGCTTTACTCGGCACGTCGGCCACGTTCTCATGCTTGTACGCCAACTTCTACTCCACCTTCTTCTGCTATTAAAACAGGGACTCAGAGAGGAGCAGGAGATGATTGATGATTTCTACCTGATTTCGAGTGGAGAGTTTGCTCCTTTCGCTGTGAATCTACGCAGGTGGCGTCGATTCGGACCGGGAACGCAGAGGGGCTGCAGGTTTCCTTGGTTTTTGATCTTCGAGCGAATCTGTGCAGGTGGCGTCGATTCGAACCGGGAACGCAGAGGGGCTGCAGGTTTCCCTTGGTTTTCTGTTCTGGTTTCGGGTTCAGTCCTATTCCCATTTGTCTTAGGTTTGATTTCATGTTTATGTTTGCTCTGTTCTCATTTGTCTCAAATTCAAACTCTATTGTGCTCTGTTGATGTTGCTATTCCACTCAGTTGCCCTCATTGGATTTTTCTTTTGGGATTTGAATGTTCAGTTGGCTCTGAGATTATATCATGATTAATTCTGGTTTTCTGCTTGAAGTATGATTTGCTACCATGTTTAGTTAGATTTTGCAGACAACTAGATTTTCATAGCAATATTCTACTGCTGAATTCATTCTATGCCTTTGGCTTATTGGAATAAACTTTGACAGATTGAGAATCTTTGATTCACAAAATTAAGGGAAATGAGTTCAATGTTTTGTGGTTAAGCTTTAATAATTTGATGGGTTCCTATTTTAATTTGCTTTTGTTTCTCTGAAGTTGTTTGGGATATTTTAATTTTCTTTAGAAATTCCGTTAAAAGTTTATGTGATTATGTGGTTATTGTTTAATAGCATAATTACACAACTAGTTCAATCTCCTCAAATTAGTAGCATAATATTGCATTTATGTGCCTTTTAACTTAATTATTATGATCATAATCATTAATAGCATTAATACCTAGGCACGAGTCTTATTGGTAGCGTTAGGTTCGACTCAAACCGACCCCGCGCTGCATCACAGGGTCTTATGTCACTCTATCATTTGCGTCTAACAAAACACCCCTACTTTACTGGAAAGGGATGAAAAAATATCAATAAAAGTTTTCCTACATCCCTTCAATGAAGGGCCTCTTCCCCTTTTGTATTCCCTCTTCTCCGCCTCTTTCCTTTCATGCTACTTGTTCTATGATCGGCTCATTTAAGGGCCTATTTTAGTTAGGGTCCTTAAAAACTCTCCATTATTGATGGTTATTTCATATCCAACAAAAGTTTCAATATCAAATGATCAATTTGATTTCACATCCTGCAGAAACCACATCTATCAAATTTAGTTCATATCGTGATATCCCATATAAGGATGCTTTTTGGACCGGTTTCAACAAGAACAAGTCTGGTTATAATTTTTCCAGTTCGAAACCAATCAAACAGGACTTTATATAACATCAATTTTGAATCACTCCTTTTCATTTTTATTGTGCATGTCATAAAAATATTTTTGTATACTTTTCTATTATCTACACGTCATGTTTTTGTTGAAAATATTTAAACATATAACTAAATGAATCTGTAACCCACATCTTAGGCATAAATGAAATTGTATTTGTCATCATAACGAAAAACGTGCATGACATCCTTTGTCGATTGACACGATATGAAATTCACTCCATTTGATTGAATATGCTTTCCGCCTTTACCTCATCAAGATTTAGTTAATGGTTTTAAAATTTATACACAATGATTGAATTTTTCTAAATTATTCTAAAAGTTTTCCTTTATACTCGCATTCAAACCTACTTGAAGGCATACACGCTTACACTATTGATAGCAATTCCACTGAAAATAATTTTCAAAGCTATAAGTCTATCTCTATTCCTCTTGAATTTCACTATATGCCATTCAAACTCTTGTCGAGAATTATACCCATTCCATTTCTGATTCTATTCTTATTAAACCATCAAAGTTTAAAGTCTAAGTTATCAATTTCTTTGCTTTTCTCTGCTACCCATTTCATTTACTGAGAATACAAAATATTAATCCTCTTATGAATGATAATATCCACTAACTTTATTAGCTTGTCTGTCAGAGTGCTTATATTTCAAGTCTATATCTTTTCTTAGTATCTTGCACTAGCTTTTTATCTGCATCTGTCCATAACATGAGAACTTATGCTCACTTATCACTATACTCGGGTGTTGATGCAACAACTTTTACACATATTTCACAGTGCTCAGGTAATACACCGCGCCGCTTCTAAAAAAAACCCTAGCTTTAGCATAATTTTTTAAATGACTCATATCATATTTGATAATTTTACGCTAGCTATTGACTGCCTAATGCAACTATCTATGTTTCTTATTTAGAACTTGGGACCTGACAAGAAAGCATTGTCATCTATATTCTAACTATAAAAATTCAAAATATAGAAATTTTGAATTTGTTTGACTAGTTTATGACATCTATATTCTGAATATAAAAAATTTCAAATTATGATTATTTTTGTGATGAATTAAATAAATAATTTAGTTTTTTAATTTGGTTGATTATCTATATTATATTAACATGAGTTCAATAATTAATAATATTTTATTTAATTTATAAATATTAATTTAAGTAAACTAATTATATTAGATTATTTTATTTAAAGTACAAACAACATATATATTCATGTTAAGTAAAATTTATTAACATAAGTAAAAGTATGTTAATAGTTAAATATGTTAATATTAAAGGTTTAATATAACTATGGCATGAATTTTTTACTCATGTCAAATTAAAATAACATGAGTGACTTTATAATTAACATTGCCAAAAAAATCATGTTAATTTCCTTATTTCTAGTAGTGTTGTCTACATCACATTGGTATCTAATCCAAATTACTCCTATAGGTCCTCAAATACAAATGGTCCTTGATTTGAAATCTATTATAGTGCATTGCATTAGTTCACTTCCACGCATCCATTAGCATCGTCATTTTATTTTTCACATCATGTCATATAAGGATGACTATTTGTATGGGAGACATTGGTTGGACGAAAGTCAAGATTATCTTCTCCCACTTGAGTATACAGAAAGGCGAGGATTGAATGAAAGGTTTGGCATGCTCGAGTCATTTGGTAATCTTGATTAAAAAACAGGGTCTCGCCTAAAACTAAAGAGTGACTGCTATCATGTTTTGAGGACACAAATAGTTGAAAACCTACCTCAGAGTGAGCACAACCACTCCTAGCGTCACTGGAACAAGGGCTTTCATGCAAATTTAATTCAACTGTATTATTATTTTCAGCTCCATGACATTTGTTTTATATTCTAAATTTATTTGTTAGCTTCTTGCATTTCTTGGACTGGTTGGCAAAAAAAATAAAGCTCATCTTTGCTTTGTTGATCTCAAAAGCTAATGTTTGTATTTCATATTATGAAGCCTTGTTATATTCTTGTCATAATCTGAAATAATTTTCAAATTGAAAGAGTAGAAATTCATTTGGATTAATTTCATTTCAGCATCATGTTAAATTGAAGAGAACATGAGCCTCAAGTCTAGCCATATTCTAAAATAATATTCAAATTGAAAGGGTAGAAACTCATTTGAATAGATGTCATTTCAACATCATGTTAAGTGAAGAGAATACAAGCCTTAAGATAAAACTTACACTAGCTGAGATTGGGCCAACAAATAAGGCTTAAATCTTATACTAATCTTTCCAGGTTTCTCTTCCTTTATTAATTTAACATACTTCTTATAAGGACCAAATCTTAGAGCCTATTTAGCAATAAAACCAATTTAGACTTGCCATAAAATTTATAGTCTTACCTTGATATATATGTATGATGTAAAATAACGTTAGATATATTAAAAATTATATAAGATGTAAAATAAAATTAATTGATGTATTGAAAATGATGTAAAATATAAAATAAAATGAATTTTTTATATTAAAAATTGTGTATGATATTATAAAAATTAATTTAATATTATTTTGTTAATTTTTATAATGAACAAACTTTTTGGTCTTTGGCATGACCAAAATGGTATGAGAACCAAACAGATCCTTCATTTAAACTTCAATATAGGCTTTCACATTTGCAACTGAATTGACACCTACCTTTATCTACACTCTTTGGTAGCAACACATCTACGTCATCATAGGTATTAGCTTTTTGTACTTGCCTGCCTAAGGGAAACTTTTTAAAAGATGTTACTTCGCTCACTTTACTTACTGAATTATATATTTTCCATGGACAAGGAGTGTTTTAGCATTGTTTTGAGTTGAATTTTGTGTATTATATCAAGATCCTTTTCAATAAATTCTAACCTTTTAAAATAACATGTTTAACAGTTGCAATATAGTAATATATAACTTATGAAATTGAGATGAAACTTTGTGTATTTCTGAGATCATTGGCTATTCTTTTATTACAAACTGGGTCTCTGTCTGGAGTAAAGAGCAGCTAGTCATGTTTCGAGGACACAATAAGTTGATAACACACCTCAGATTAAGCACAACTAATACTAGTGTCATTAGATCAATGACTTTCATGCAAAGTTAATCCAAAGAAATTGAAACATTTCAGCTCTATGGCACTTGTTTTAATTTCTAAATTTCTAAAATTGGACTAGCAAATAAGGCTTAATTCTTATACTATTCTTTTTCAAGCATACTTGTTATGAAGATCAAAATCTTAATTTACATTTAAGTATAGACATCCACATCGGAAATTGAGTTGACCTCTACCTTTATCTACACTCTTTGATAGCAATGCATCTATGTCATCATAGGTATTAACTTTTTGGTCTTGCCTAGACAACTTTCTCAAAGTAGGTATTAGCTTTTCGGTCTTGCCTAGACAACTTTCTGAAAGACGTATCCTCTACCCTTTAATTGTCAAGTTTAATATTTTCCAAAGATCTAGCTTCCTAGAGGTGTTCCAGCATTGATTTGAGCTTGATTTTGTAGATTATATCAAGGTCCTTTTCAATAAATTCTAAACTTTTAAATAAGCGTGCTTTAACTATTGCAATATAGTAATAATTTATTCCTTATGTAATTGAGATAAAAACCACGTGTACTTATGATAGTATCTTAGTTGATCTTATGTATGTATAAGCGTATGATTATGTATGATAGTAGCCACTGATCTATGCATAGCTTTTAGAATATAATTAATAGATATATATTATATGAAAATCAAACAATTTTCGTGCAGTAATCTGTATGCCCAATGATTAATAAGCACAACAAACAAAAGGCAACAACATTCTTTAGAAATGTCATTTTGGCAAACCACAACCAGAAGTATAAAAGTTCAGTTCTTAACAGGAAACGTGCTATGAAGAATATAACTAATTGCCAAACCACTGGAAAGATTTCCCTTAACACATATATCCAACGAATTCGATTTTATTCAGAAAAATGTTTATGCCCTAATAATCATAAAACCAATTAAACGAACAGATATGGAGGACGATTTCTACTCAGTTCAGGTCCCCAAAAATTTCTCCACATAGCAGGGTTTACCAAGCACGGAAGAACGGAAAGTTTTCTTTCTATCATCGTTAGAGACGTCACAAAAGCATCCATACTAAAAGATATAGCTGATATGCAAAAGCCCAACCAAAAGGTTGATCGAAACTAGAGATTTCCTACTTGAAAGAAGCAGAAGCAAACATGAACGAAGATCATAGAAAACGATCGCAGAGAATGTAGATTGCATACCCGTTCTGTAGACGCGCGATGGCCGGACCCGGATGGACGGGCGAAGCCTCGGAATGAAGGAACAGGCCAACAGCGCAAACCCCTAAAGTGGAGTGGACCAGTCGACGGCCGGAACACAAAAGGCCGCGCTTCGATTAAAAATAATAATAATAATAAATAAACAATTTTAATTATCTCACACAAATTTTAATATAAAAAAATATTATTTCATTTCACATATTTAAAAAATTTTAATAAAAATTTTAACTTTATTTTAAATTCTAAATCAAAATATTCAAAAAAAATTATTTATTTATTTATTTATTTATTATTATTATTATTATTAAACTAGTAATATTTTAGTCATGATTTTGGTCCTCGTGCCAAATGTGGCCAAAATTATTGGCTCAAACTCGATTTCATTATGACGCGATGTAAATTCATTATAATAAAATTTTCTAAAAAAATCATAATTAAGTCTTTATAATAACCTAAATAAATAAAAATTAATCGTTATTGTACAAGAGAGCGATTGAGTTATTTATAAGTTGAATTAATTTTATTATTCGATTGCTCTCACGCAATATTATATATATATATATATTATGTAAAATATGTTTTCGATGAAATTAAAGAATAAATAATAGCATTATCTTACTTAAAAACTATTTTTAAAAAGCAAAAGTAGAATCAAAATTTTTTACAATTTTGCATGAATAGTTTTCATATAATATTAACTTAAAACTCCAATGAACATCACTGAGTGAAATTTCTTCATATGATATGTATAAATTAAAATTGGACTCTTAATTATGTGATTTTGATTTGATTAGAAAACAAATGTGAGTTTTAAATAAATAAAATAATATTTTGTCAACATTGGTAGACTCGCATCTTTTTCTTATTTTTTTATTCTCGACTAGAACATAATTTAGAACCCCACACTTAGGCAAATTCTCAATTGTCCACATTTGTATCAACAAAATGAATTATGCCTTCAGAATGATTGCAAAATTTTTTCTTTAGAGCTAATTCACATAAGCCGAAAAGACTGACAGTAGAAAAAAAATTATGATTTCATGAATCACTTAATTTACATAAATTATGTATCTATATTATTTTAGTTTAGTTATAAAATTATAAGTTATATTACGATGCACATGAATTATAATACAATAAGTCATTTAATATGTACAAATTATTTAATGAGTATATACAATAGAATAGTTACAATACAGTTTCGAATGAGTATATATAATATATGAAATAATATATGAAACAACTAGTCTTATATCACATGCGACTTCATGTTTTATAAGTCATGTTTCGTATATGACTTACAACATGAGTTACAATACAGCAAATCATGTAATATATTCAAGTTATTCTATAAATATATAAAACATAATATTAAGTCACATGCACACAACATATAGAACAACTAATCTTGTATTACATAGAACTAATGTTTTATAAATCGTGTTATACACGACTTACCGTTTTGAAAGTTATGTGCACTATACAATTCATAGACATTAAGGTAATTTGCTCAAGTCATTTACTTATACAATTACTTTGAATGTAAATCATATGGCAATTGTGATTTATGCTAAGAGCAGCTAAATCATGATCTATTAAGTCCAACTAAATTAATTCACTTTAGTGGAAAGAAGATAATTTCTTAGTGCATTTTTTTCTTGGGACTCATTTACAGCAAATGAAAACTATTCTATTCAATAAACTACATCAGGAGATTTTTTCTATATAAAAAACAAGATTTTTAAAAAAACTCTCTTTTAAAATACTTTCAAGGCCCACATATAAAATTTCATAATTAAACTAGAATAGAAAATTAGGAACATGATTCTACACCAGAGAGTCCTTAAAGATAAATTGATTCCCCCAATGCTTCTATAATAAGTGTTTAACATAACCTTATAGATCCAAAATGAGAAATTAACTATTTCAACAATGTTAAAAATTTTAAAATATAAATAAACATGATATTATAACTCAATTTTAAAGATTTGAATACAATTTATCAAAAACTATAACAAATGAGATTCATATAATACTTTTATTAATGAGTTATCATTGGGTATTCATATTTAATTAGTTTAGCAAATAAGTTGGGTACATGTTAAGTTTAAATATTTTAATCATTTTGAAGGTTTAAAAATTTAAATAGAGAATTCTGAGGATTTAAGAAGAAATATTTATATTATTTTGGGAGTTTTAAGTAGAAATAGGGATGTTTGAGAATTTTACAAATAATATTTTTGCTGAGTTGGGATTGGAGGTGATACAGGAAAAGTTTTTTTAAAATAATATAAAAAATGAAAAGAGAAGCCTTAAAAGAAAAGAAGTAATATATATATACCATCTTACTCTCAAGGAAGAAGAAACACAAGTGATTGTGGGGTTTACATGTCTCTATGCATTCACAGAAAGTTAGTAATTCGGGCTTTGATACAGAGAGCATGAGCCCTTCCTAGTATCACCACCATCGTTATCATGAGCGCTCTCAAGCGCATATTGCTAGGAATAGGAATG
Source organism: Apostasia ramifera (assembly GCA_019297695.1). Lineage (NCBI taxonomy): Eukaryota > Viridiplantae > Streptophyta > Magnoliopsida > Asparagales > Orchidaceae > Apostasia > Apostasia ramifera. The sequence goes on from JAEMOT010000685.1 coordinate 25,450, forward strand.
AAGGTGGCCACTTGGAAGAAGCGACTCAATCAACAGAGAACATGTGCTGAGCAAAGGTTTTGAGCGGCTCTTAAAAGTGAGATCGAAATAATTTTACAATAATTCGGATAAGATTATAAAAATAACTTTAATTTAACACCATTTAAGTTTTTTATATTCGTAACAAAAATAAAACTTAATTTTTTTTGAAAAGAATTACTAAATAATAAAAAATAATAAATTACACTCAATTTCGTAATTTAAAGCTAATAGTACATTATTTCAAAAAATTAATATTTTTATTTTCTGTTTTTATAAAAATCATCGATAGGTCTTTTTTATTATTAATATTTTAAAAAATACCAACTTGCATTATCTCCCCTCTCTTCCACAACCTCGGACTATCACCAGTGACAGTGGTTGTCGGCACTTATAGATTTAGAGAGAGGAGAGAAGTGAGTGGGAAATCTCGCCCTCTTGTCAGTGGTGGAAGGAGGTAGTAGAAAAGAGGATAATTTATTCATTATTTAATATTAATAATAAAAAATTAAATTTTTTTAATAATTTTTATAAATAAAATACTTTTATATTAATTTTTAAAAATTATAAATATGAGTGTTATTAAAATTTAAACTAAAAATCAATTTATCATAAAAATATTATTCTTATAAATAATAAAGGCAAGGTAATTTATATAAATAATATGGATGAGATAATTTTAATAAATAATAAAGTAAAACTATACGAAATAAATAAAATAAATTATATCAGGAGCAACGGGCAGCGTTGCATGATGGGCTTTTGAAGCTTCTGGAAGCTGTAGGATCGCATTTGCCTTGGATGCACGTGACGCAGCAGGGGAAAAATATTTTCAGTCTCGTTCTCGCCGATCTCATTAGTTGTTGCCTCCGCCGATCATGACGCCGCCGAAGCCTCTTAAGCCGGAACGGCTTCGGCATTTTTCTTGCCGGACGTCGGTGGCGTTCAAGCCTAAGTCGCTCGGCTTGAACGCCACCGGTGACCTCCGTATTTGTAATTTAGGCAGTTTTGCCCAAACAAAATAATCGTGGCCAGTCTTTGGTGCCTTCTTTGAAGGAAAGCTTCCCAAAAAAACCACTGAGGACATATGGGAGCTGCAGTGCAGTTTTATCCCATTTTGGCTGAGACGTCTGGCAACCGTGGAATCACCGTCCCTCCGTTAATTAGCGCTGAAATTCAAATTTTAAGGCCTTGTTATCAACTGTGCTTTTTCAGCCAAAGAAAGAATGAGGTCATTTGGAGCTGCAGCATTGGAGAGTTAGGTGATTTTGATTTTCGTTTTTAATCTTATATTTCAAATTCTACTTTTATAATTTTTTTTTTTGTGATTTCATCTCATATTTCATATTCTAGTCAAGTGAATAATCTATGTTTTTTTTGCTAGAGGAAGCAAAAGTAGCAGTGAGGTGGTCATTTGGAGCTGAGGCATTAGTTTGTTAAGGGTTAAGGTAATTTCAATATTTATTTCCCATCTCCTTTTTCTGATTTTACTTCAGGAATCTTTGTTTTAATTTCATCTCACATTTTATATCCTAGCTCAAGAAGCTATGAATATTTGTTGTTTTTTCTGCTAGAGGGAGAAGGAGAAGTTGCAGCGAGATTATTTGGAGCTGAGGTTTTGGTTTTCATGTTTTGTTTCTTGTTCCACATCCTGTTTCAAGAATCTTTGTTTTCTGTTTTTTTTTCCAAGTAGATTTTATCCCATATTTTTAAGAAATGTTTGTTTATCCCTTCAAACAGCAATGTGTTTTTATCCTTTTAAATCCTATTTCAAGTAATATTTATTCATTGTTTTTTCCCCTTCTGATCTCTCTTCTAAGTAAGTTCTTCAAATTATATTTATTGACTTATAACTTTTCTATGTACTAACCACTAACCTAGAACCTAGCAATTAGTGCAACATTATTAGCATAAATAAAATACTATTACCTTAGTAAGATTATTACATGATTAATAATATGCTTAAAATTTTATGTTCTATAAAAATACTTTACAACGATTTACATAACACTAAATATACAGGATCGGACCATTCAATCCTTGAGAATAGACTACAGAGAAAAACAAATTATCTATTTATGCAATTTTAGGCAGTTCCAAGCGGAAAATGGACCATCTGTTCATGCAGTTTAGATGATTGTTTCTTGTTTGCGATTCCTACCACCATTCTAACAGTTGGGGAAGGTTCCAAATTAAGGATGTCTATTTTGTTGGGAAACAAAGCTTTAGAAGGGAGTAGATGATTTTGAGAATTCTGGAAGGTTTGACTAGCTTGAAGTTGAGTGGATCCACTGACGGCACCTTCGAGGAGGAGGGGATATAAATCAGAGTTCGTATAGCTTTGATGCACCGGTTGAAGTTTGAGTTCTAGTATATAACTCTCACTTTTCTATGGTCATACATACATTTTTTTCCTTGGTTTACTTTCCCATATAATTCATATCAAATAGACCCACATAATTATGTCAACTCTTCAATCTTTGCCGCTCCCTTTGCCATCTCTCATCCTTCCTCAACTTGACTGGCCACCTCTTGCACTTTTAATCAGTTTAGTGGGTCAGCTAGGTTACCCGACTTATAAATAGGTTTGATATAGATTCCATAATTTGGCTTGTTTATTAAAGGGTTCGTGTGGGATTGGGTGTGTTAATAAAGGTCAAGTTGAAATATGGTTGAATAGAATTGTCATCCCTACTTTGAAGCCCCATAAAAGTAGATATTTTTTGGGTTTCTAATAGAGATTAGTATCTACCCGTCTAGGAATGTGAGAAAGCGATCAACTTGTCTTTTACTACGGGTTTTTAATCTGCTTAGAATTAAAAACCTGGCTCAGACTGCCTTCAAATAATTTATAACCATGACAAAGCTTTAGAAAGTACAAAAGTAGAACATGCATTATGAAATGCAAAGTCTCATATAAAGCTTCAACTACAAAAGATAGGGTACGTAAAATTTTATTTTCAAGATTGAACAAACCAAAACGTCAGAATAATTCAAGGAACACATAGTATGCAAAATAGTATGCGAATCATTAGAATGTGAATCGCATTTAAATGCTAAAATGTAATTAGAATGTCATCAATGCAACATGCATAAGGGTCTATTACCTATCAAACTTGTATCCATGAAGTAAGGATTCTGCGAGAATGGTCTTTGTCGATGTAGCCAAGCAACTAAACATGGTAGCACAAAACCCAAAAATGATAAAGCTGAGTTTTGTAACAGAGGTTAGCAGAATTCCACCAACAATAGGTACCAAAGAAGCCCATATATGCCAGTCAAAGTACTTTCTCCACACAAACCATTGCACACTAAAGAAATTTACTAAAATGCAGAAACTGGATTTCAAATTTCCTCTTACTGTCTCATGCGTCCATTTTGTTTGCCCTGCTGCTGGAGCATATGTTGTTTTCAAACTGCTTAAGATGAAGCCACTCATTGAAGTTGATCCAGAAGATTGATGGAAAACAATATTTCCAATGTCATTTGTTTTTTGCATCAATATTGTATTGGGGAATGTGAGCTTGCATTACATTCCAGTTTCTTTCATGCAGAAAATAAAATCATTTACTCCAGCGACAACAGGTTAGTTTGGCGTTTTGAAAACTAAGGCAAAAGAGAATCATGACAAAAAATATTGAATACAGAAATTGAATTTATAGAACTTGTACGGCTTGTTAAAACACCTCATAATAAAAAAAGGCCTCCTAATCATCCTGATATTGGCGCTTTTGCAAGGAAAGCCGGCATCCAACATGAAAATTGAGTTTAGCTGCTTATGAAAGAAACAAAAAATTAAATAGAAGAGAACTCTTTTTTGATTTGCTGCTAATGTACTTTGATGCTGTGGTGTTTTATTACAGAGTTTTCAAGTTTTCCTACTTCAAATTCATATGATTATTTGTGACTTTCAATACCAATAGTACGTGTTAGTCCCAATTAATTAATAGCCCTACTAATTGATAGCTTTTTTTATGTATTTTAGTATTTTTTGAATGTGCCCAATCATCTAGAATCAAGACACCTGTAAATAAGCTGCTTATGACATCAATATAAACAAAAAAATTAGCAAAACATACTAGTCATTTATCTGTAATGGTGGCTCGGCTTTCCTTTTCATTGACTCTGGCTACTATTTTTTTGAACTATATTCTCTTGTAACTTTAGATATGTTATCAAAAAAGTTCTACTGTGTACTTTTCATTCTATTTTTGCAGTTTGAAATTTACTTCAAAAATCAGAATGCTTCTTCAAAGTTTTTCATCCTACAAACCACTTGTTGGAGGTCAGTCCCTTAAACATTAAAGCCCCGTTTATCTCCAAGTTAAAAATTAACTTATTTTAATTTTAATCTGATATATCACATCACACATAAAATTTAATATTAAAAATTAACTTTATTTCACATCCTACACACATTACTAAAATAATAACTAACTTATATCACATCCCTCATATATCCTAATATAATAACTAACTTTATTTCACATCATTCACAACTTTCAATAAAAAATATTTCTATCTAAGTTTAATTTTAATCTTTTAAATTTCACCTTGCAAATAAACAGACTTGCTTCTTAAGTAACCAACTTGCTTCTTAAGTCACCAACTAACTTCTGACATTTTAGTGCAACTCTCTGTCCTATAGAATGTATAATCATGCTATACGAGAAGTGATCTCTTGTCATGGTGAAGTTATTGAAGATATGCTATTAAAATTGCTTTTCCTTTTATTCCAGCTAGGGTGATTAGCTCAAGAGGATTTGGTGAAGATGTTTTTTCTCCATCGATACCTATCAAGGGAAAGGTGTTTCTAATTTTATGTTATCATATCAAGTGCATTTATTTCTTATTTTAGATGGTTGTTCTCATTTTCTTATGAGCTTTTCGATTACAAAAGACCTTTATATTTGATCATGACTAAAAGTTTGAATTGATAAGTATCTATAATATCAAATAGTTAATCACTGTTATGATTTTTTTCCTATGCTAATTACAGCTTTGGGTAAAAGCAGACATCATGGACTAATAGGATTAAAAAATTTTCAATTTATTTTATTTAGCACAAGTTGATATGAACCTATATTGGTACCATATTGAATCGTCACAAGCATGAGCTGCATTACCAACTTTGTCAAAACTTACATTGAGCCAGTTGCCCGAGGCTTTTTCCCCTGTGGCTATAAGTCGACTGCCCAAACCACCTTCTATTAACTATTCATTGTGCCTAACTTTACCCAGTTCACAATCGTTGCGCCTGTGTCTAGGCCTGCACATAGGTTGGGTCAAATTCAGAATAGCTTGTTCCAAATCCAATGTGTGAATGAGTTTTGATTTTGATCCGGTCAAGGAGGTTTCGCAATTGACTCGTGTTCAGATCGAACTTGGGTTAGATCGGATCTAGACCCAATTTACTAAATATTTTTATGCAAAAACTCATTGTCTATTTCAACTTATAAAAATAAATTGTAATAATTTACAAAAATATCTCGTTTAATAATATTATAAAGTAATTTTGGCAGAGTTTTTAAAAAACTTAAAAAATAGCAAAAGTTCAAATTAAAATCAAATTGTTTTTATTCCCTCTAATACAAGAATACAAATTGTATGATAATCTAAATCTTTGAACCTTTATACCAAATATGATACAAGTTCGACAAATATTTATATTTTTGTTATAAAAGAGTTTCATATCCATATAAGAATTTATGTCTATATGTGTAACATCCCAATGACCAGAAACCTCAAACTTTTACATTATCGAGTTTAGATTACTGATGATCGAGACGTTAGAGTTAAAGTTCTACTTTTAATGTTAATCCATTAAATTTTTTTTTCTACTGCCTGTAATATATTTCACAATTTTTATTTTGATCTCTATATATGATTACATCGAACAAAAGAAACAACATTATAAGGTCACTTCATACACATTCTCAAGATCTATTCTATTCTTCATTGGCTTCTCCCTATCGTTTCTATTGTGTTGCGCTAAATCTGTTATATTTCATACGAGAGTCCGTTAAAACGAACTTAGTAGGTAAACTAAAAGTCCCAATAAGCAAGATATTAAGAAACAAACATATAATATAGATTAGCATTGAATACTAATATAAAAGTTGCACAAGCATGCATTGAAAATAAACATCAAGTAAAACTTCACTGAAATTAAATTTATGTATTAATCCATTTCTCAATTAATCACCTTTATTTTTGGGTTCTGATTTCTTACTATATCGTCTTCTTTGCCCTACACACATGGAGTAGTTCTCAACATGATTACCGTCTATAAGCTAATACAATCTGGGATCAAGTCTGTCATACCTTCAACATGATAGATTTGGACTATCATCTCCTTGTAACGTAGTACTCAGGACAATATACAACCCATCAAATCATATAGCATCTTGCTGGAGCTTGGCATGGGCGAGTACAAGGGGAAACTTCAATTTTAATTCATTGTCGCTGTTAAAATATTTTATCTTAAAATCTCATTTTAAATTCATATTCCAAGCCTCTAGCTTGAATTACCACTTTTAATCATAAGTACTCTAAACCAAGTGCTCTCATGACATACAAATGTCTTACTACCAATATATTTCTATATAATAAAAGTTCAAGCATCAAATTACTGCACATGTTTTTATATACATAGACCTATAGGTATCTATTATCTAAGTAGCAAGTTATCAACTGTAGCCAAAAACAAGTTAAGAATCATGCTTTAACTCATCATATCATGTAATTATAAGCTATTTAATCGTGTTAGCCAAATTATAAATAACCAAACAAATAACATGTAACACAATAAGCATTGCCACTCAATATTCATGTTAGTGATTAACATTTATTTTGACTGACTAGAATATGTATTAAACGACTGTTTTAGATTTAAGGATGAACACCAAATTGTAAGAAATTAAGTCAACCTTTCATCTGCTAATTTTGATAATATTTGGACATTATTGCTGTAGTAAAAGTTTATTCAAAACCATAAATGTCTCAACAAAATTTCCTAGCAGATTTTTTATATTAAATTTCAAGTACATAAAAATCACTTTACAGTGATAATTTGGACTTGCCAAATATAAAAATTGTAGATAATCAAGTTATCTATTTATCTGCAAATTCTCATAGTATTTGGATATCATTTAGGGGGCGTTTGGTTCAGTGTTATCTCAATATCAATGTTATTTAGATGTCATGTTATCTAAATGTCATTGTTATTCATCAATAGACATTTGTTTGGTTCAATGTTATGATATTAGAAAATATCAATGCTATCCAAATTATTTTTATTTAGTTGAAAGTTATTGGCATTATAATGACAAATTGATGGTGTTATCTTGAGATGTCGCCCAATTTGGAGTGACATCTAGATGTCATCATGTAATGGCATTTTTGTAATTAATTGTAATGTTATTTAAAGATGTCATTAAACCAAACAATTAATTTCTAAAGATAACATAACATAACATTGAGATAACATTGAACCAAACGCCCCCTTAATATAGTTACCGAAAGTAACTAGTAATATAGCAGAATTCTGAACAGCAAAATAAACTTAAGTTTAATCAATTTGAAATCCACTTTATTGAACTAATCTGAAATTACATAAAATACTAAAGTTGTAGATAAAAAAATGAACTAAAGATCTGCAAAGTTTTAAGTCAATTGAAAACCATTTGCTACATCAAAACTCTTTTTAAATCATTTGATGTCATTATAGCTCTCTAGAAATATTTCTTATCAAAAATCCAAGCAATCCAAAAACTATTTTAATGATCTAATTTCAAGTTATCCAAAATAAAAAGTTAAAGCCATAGATGTAACTAACATTCTGCAATATTTTAAGGCAATTCACTTTCATTTGATACCATTTTACTTCTTAGATCTAAGCTCTGTTAGATTTTGGCAAAATCTTGACAACTAAGTTTAATTAGTAAAAAAATCCAACTTTTTATTCAAAATCGGGGTGGAACACAAAAGTTGTAGCTAATCTGTTGAACTAAATCTTTGTTAAATTTTATTTAAATTTGAGGCCATTTGTTATACTAAAACCTATTACAATTAAGACCTTGTCATTTAGTCTAATTACGATATGCCTAACTTTTCACTACAAGCATGGAAGCCACATATGTATATAGCAACGATCAACTATAAATACGTAAATAATCACTTAATTATTATTTTTTAATTTATATATATTTATTAGAGAAAGTTTGTCTATCTTAATTGATGAAGAACCTATGAATCTTTGATGACTTATAGTGGAGGATAAAGTTTCTTCTCTTCCATTTCACCTTTTTCCTCTTCCTTAGCTTGGATAAAAACTCTACCAAACTTGAATCTCCCTACTTTTTTCTTCATATTTGGATTGCTTCCAATTTCTTCTCTTGCCTCCAAACTTCCTAACACTCACTTTGGAGAAGTACAAAGGTTGGCATTCCTTTCCTTTCCCTTTCTCTATTTTCTCGCACACACTCTCTCTCTCTTTTCTATTGTTTTGGCCAGCAAGAAGTGCGTAATTTTCTCAAATTCCTCTCTAAAATTCTTTTGTTGTCTTAGCTTTCAAAACTTAGCACATGTGTCTCATATAGCGAGTCCATTAGCCACTTATTTTAGAGTGGCTTGCATGCATGTAAGGTCTTAGTTTGCATGCAAAATTAGGGTGCATCATCTCTATTAATTAGACTAAAATAGGTATAATTTTCCCCAATCCAACTTAGTACAGGAGAGATTTCATTTAAGTCTAAATCTTCAAATTTCTGTCCACTTAAGCTTCCTTAGGATCTCAATTAGTCTTAAGATTTAATTAAAGTTTTTAAGTTTTCTCTAAATTTAATTTAATCGTAATTCAAATAATTAAACAAAACTCATATTAACACTTAAATTAAATTTCAGACTAGTACAATATGTGTGTTTGTGTATGGATTGTATATATATGTATAAGCAATGGAATTGGGGTTAATCGAACAAGAGTGGGGTTGACTAGGGAGCCAACCTTAAAAAATCTAATCGGATCAACTTTTGAATTCTAGTTGGGTAATCAAATTTATTTTTTGTACTGTTAACTATCTAATTGAGTTAAAAATTTGACTCGAAACTCAGGTCGACCAACTCCCCAGCCTCGGCTACATCCCATCATCATCAAACCGAGTCAGCTTACCCTCTTAATCAACATGTGAGTCATGTCTTAGCCTTAGTTGTATGATTGATACATATATATATATATCTATGTATATATATATATATATATATATATATATGTGCGCGCGCGCGACCGGCTAGTTGTAGAGATATTACTTGCTTTGGTCCATTCGAGCCGCACAATTGTCTCTTAAAAGATACTTCTAGAGTTTAAGGCTAATTTTTCACACAAATCCCTAAGAACTGCTTTGCCCAAAATTGTCCATGTAGGATTAATTCAGCCCTTTTAAGCATCCTTTATCAAGTCATGGTTTATAAGATTGTAATAAAGTCATTTTCAGATTTTTTTTAGATTTTTTATTTTTCCAATTTAGTTGCCTAGGTTAAATACAAGTTCACAAATTTTCACACTGTTATGATCTTATTAATTAATTTTTTGTTCTTCATTGACTAAATTTTGCTCAATTTTTTTTTACTTTAGATCACACTTTTGAGGCACCGTAGCATTTGCCTAGTTCTACAATACACTAATAGTATTATTTGCAGTTTATGATGCAAAACAATACTCGTTCGTTTATGTATGGTCATTTTTGTTGTATCAATTTACCGGATGCCGTGGATTGGCGGAAAAAAGGTGCAGTAACAGCTGTTAAAAATCAAGGCCGTTGTGGTAAGTTTAAGTTAGATATTAAAAAATTATATTGAATTATATGTTTAATCTTTATTTTGCTTTATTGTAGATTGCTGTTGGATTTTTGCCGCTATCGCAGCTGTGGAAGGGATGGTTATGATTAAGAAGAAGAAGTTAATTAGGCTTTCAGAGCAAGAACTTCTTGATTGTATCACAACTAACTTCAGAAACAAGCAAATAGTTGGCGGTCGAATTGAGTGGGCATTCGAGTATATTATGAAATATGGTGTAACTTTGGAAGCCAAGTATCCTTACACTGCTGTTAAGGGTTACTGTAAGGTAAGCTTTATATTACATGAAAAAAATATTAAATAAATATAAATAAAGTAAAGATTTTAGATTAGTGTACATTTGATCTATCTTTTTTTTATCAAAAATTGTACATTTTTTTAAACACAAAAAAATGTACATTTAAATTACTCAAGAATTTCTATTTATTTTTATTTGGGAGACATTTAGTTCAATATCTTATTATTTAGAAAAAATAATTATTTAATTTGATATCACTTAAAAATGTCATGATTCAAAAAATTACATTTGGATGTCATTATGACATATAAATAATTTGACATAAGATCAGGATAATATTAAATCAAATGTCTTTAATTTTATTTTATAGTAGAATTATATAAATCTATTAGTTAATATTTATCAAATTTATTATTTATGAATATTTCATAAATATCATTTATATTTATTAATTTGTCAGTGAAATGTTGTAGATTTATCCTTCTTTAGTTACAATCAATCGATATGAATTTGTTCCACTTAATAATGAAGAAATGTTTTATACTAGTTGTAAACTACCTAAATGCTTTCGCTTTTCTCATGTGGGCTTGGGACCCAACATGAGTATGGATGATAATATCTTCTACAGACTATCTAAATATAAATAGTATATTCCCTAGTAACATATTGGCCTTTTTTTCTATAATTTAAACTACAAATAGCTTGAATTAAATGAATTTTTTATATGTTGGGAATTTTGGTTATTTTGGTTTGTCACAGAAAATTGCACCTGTGGTAGCAATCGACGGATTTGAGTATGTTCCGGCCGACGAAGATTCGTTGTTGAAGGCAGTCGCAAACCAACCAGTTGCTATTGCTATTGCATCAAGTTGTCGGCATTTTGCTCAATATAAAGGGGTATAGTTCTAAACACAGCTTATTTCAATATCATATAAAATTATGTTAACAAATCATTTATCTAATTTAGAAATTTATATGGGTATTTATAGGGTATATTCATGCGCCATTGTGACGAGAAGCTAGATCATGCAATGACACTTGTTGGTTATGGGGAGGAAGACGAGACAAAATATTGGATTGCAAAAAATTCATGGGGTAAAAAATGGGGTGAAAAGGGTTATATGAGATTGTTGCGCGGTGTTTCGTATCCTGGAGGCATCTGTGGTTTAGCATGGATTGCTTGTTACCCCATAAAAATTTCTAGCAATCTTATTTAGTTATAATTACTCTCTATGTTACATGACTTAAACATACTTTTGGTAGTAAACTAATATATTTTTTGTTACAATTATCATTTTTTCTTTATGCTTATAAATAATTATACTTCTATACTTTGGATACTATTTTGCATAGTGTCACAATCGTATGATTTTTATAGTACAATTATCTGTAAGCTTATAAATGAGTTGGATTTAAATTGGATCAACCTTGATTTCAATTGATTTGCATATCTTCAAATTGGATAAAAAACTAAATTGGATTAGGGTCAATTAAGATGTGATCCATGATTTACAGTGTATTGGATTTCAACTCACTTAATTTTTGATTAAACATTTAATCATTATTTTTAGAAATTACAAGAAATAAGATTTATGCAGCCCAAATGGCGATAAAATAAGTAATCTGCACAATTGGTAAATCACATCTAATGGCTAATAGAACATCAAAGCCAGTTCAATACAAAAAAAACATTGCTAATCAAATATATATATATATTGCAGGATTAGAAATACTGTAATCTCCAAAATAGTGACTTGAACAAAAATCTTCAAAGATTTATAACTTGAGTTAGACTAGCTTCTTATTAGGGTTTAACTTAAATTAATTATTTTATTATTTAAATTTAATAATTTAATCGATCAAATCAATATCAGATCAGATTAGGGTAGATTCATAATCTGATCCGGTAATTACAAACTAATTGGGTTGGATCATCGGGTTGGAGTGTCGGAAGAGAGAAGATATTTATTTACTCATTAAATTTGATTCATATCTCACAAAATCTCACTAGCTTATAGGCCAAACTATCAGTCAGAGCGTGGACAATATTATGGATATAGAGGATGATGTGAAAATGACTACTCCATGTCAGAATAATTGCATATTCTGTGTTGGAAGCAGCATTTTTTTAGTTCGGATACCAAACTATTCTGCACTCGAACCTAATATTATTTCTATTGGAAGATAGTTTCTCGAAGAAAATGCAGAATTTGTAAACAGTGTTTCTAAGAGAGAGTTTGAAAGCTCGTTTTTTGTTTTATTTAAAGAAATTTATAGGATTGAAACTTGAAAGCCTTCCATTTTTTAATGTCTTTGTGCAGCCTCAATAACTTATTAATGAATATAAAAAAAAAAACTAAATAATTGTAATTTTTCAGCATAAAAGACAGCTACTCATTAATATTAGTCACAACTTACTGTTTTATTATTTTTCTGCTAATATCTTTCAAAATTTTCTCATTTTAAATAAGAAAAATATTTTAAATATACAATACCGTTGTAAGCTTCAATCGAGAGGTCTATTTATTTCTGATTGTTTGGATGGTTATCTAATATCAACATTTGTGTCATATCTAGTGCCATGTCTTCATATCTACATATAAAATTCTGATTTTATCACAGCATGTCTATGTTCCAAATTTTCCCAGTAAATAATGACTTTTTTTTTGATAAATGTCATAACATTTGTTGTTTCTCATGTTGATATTCTCATATCAGTTACTTGGTATAGGGCTGCTCATTGAGTTGGTTTAACCTGGAATCAAACTAACTCAATCCCGTGAGAATCGGTCCAATCTACAACCAGCGAAAATCGGTCCAATCTAGAACCAGCGAGAACCGGTCCAATCTAGGACCGATTCAAACTAGTTCCGGCTTGGGGAACTAAATTGGTTTTGGTTCCCCTGAGCTGGCAAGCCGAATCCGGCCCGATTTTAGGAAACCAAATATAGTTTGGTTATTATATTTAATTTTTTAAGTAAATTAGTGAAAGGTTCATGTAGTTGTTTCATCATTATTTTTTTATTCATAATTTTCAAAATCTTGCTGAAAGGTCTCTATAATTTACCTAATATTACAAAAAAGTCCTCCACTATTAATTAACTTTAATAGATTTTCAATTTTGTTCTTAATACTTTTTTAAAATTTTAAAATTTTGTCATTATAAATTCTCTATCATTACTCAGTCACCTCACAGATGCTACTATCGCCTTGCCAACCCCACCTTATTGTCATTTTCTCATCGATCCGAAAGAGAGAGAAAGAGAGAGTGGAGGGGACGAGAGCTAGCGTCTCGCCTCCCTCTTCACAGGAGTGCGCGCATCTGCATGAGGGAGGGGGGGGGGGGAGAGAGAGAGAGAGAGAACCCAGGCAGGCTGTTGCGGAGATAGAAGAGAGAGAGGGTATTGATAAAATTGAAAATTTTAAATTATAATACAGAATATTCCTCAGATACTGATAAAAATTATCAAATTAAATTCGTTATATAATAATTATAACTTACAGGGGCCTTTAGTGTAATCAAAATTTAAAAATAAGAGCATTTTAGCAAATTTTAAAAATTATGAACTAAACAGTAATTATAAATTAACTGTAGTAATTTTTTACTAATGAACTCTTATATTTTTTAAATATATAGCATGTGCATGCTGTGTATATTTGTGTGAGCCCAACTTAATTGGTTTGGGTCCCACTCTTCTTTTTTTAATGTTTGAATAGGTCCCTATATGCTAAATTTTCTCTCTTTCAAATTTTAATGAAGAATAAGACCTATTCATAATTTCTCTTAAATATTTAATATTTTTTCTGCATGTGCCACTAGCCAGCAAAGTTTGTTTGACTGTTGCATTTACAACAGTCAAATGAATATTACAGATGAATTTAAAACAAAAATAATAGTGATTTGCCTCTATATATACACCTAAATACTAATAACAACTTAGTTCCAAAAAAAAATAAAAATACTAATAACAACTTTCCACCTTATTTCTCTCTCTTGAAACCTTTAAATCTCATATTCTTGCACACAGTCGTGGTATATTGCAAGTAAATCTATGTCTATATATGGAGAAAATTGCTATCCGTGCTAGCATAGCTTTTAATATTTGTGATATCAAAGTCCAAGTATTGTGTGACAATGAGACAATGACAATGCTGCTGATCCGAAATATATTTCGAAGCAAAATCAAGGTGAAAATAAAGGCAATCATTTTCAACTCGAGTGGGTGCATTAACACAGTTGTCAATAAATGCAAAACAAACTCTTATAAAATGCAGGAAAGTATGAGAATTATATAATATTATTTGTAAAGAAAATGTAAATTCAAACATAGTCAAGCAATTTAAAGTATGTAAGATTTATCAGGGATAATATTCTTACAATGCAACAAGTGATTGCCATTAAACTTGTATGTTTAAGAAACACTTTATGAAATTTTATAACTTCCACAAACAAATATGCCTACTACCATTAAGTCTTCTAAAATTCAGCTCAATCTACAAGTTGGGTCTAGACCATGATCATTTTGAAATGACTAGGCACAATGCGGACTGATACGTTTCATCAGAAAAATGAAAAACCCCTTTCTAATTTGCGAAGAGAAAAGTTATCTTGAGTACATGGTTCAATATCTGTAGCTTATTTATCAATAAATCTCTCAACATATATTAAAAAATTAGTGCTTAGCTTATTCTATACCTTAAAGATTTACTATGTAAAGTTAGCCTAACATTAGATTTTTTTTTGATAATCTAACGTTAGATATTTAGATTAGTATAAATAGGGAAACTATTTAGTTGTAATTTGCTATTGAAATGATAATCAATAAGGGTTGATGCTCAATCTACTTGATCATGTACATATATGCATAAACATTTTCAAATATGTTTTGAACATGTGCAAGATTTTCTGTATAGTTGATAAGCTTTTTGCAATTACATTGGACAACACGTCAAGTAGCAATATTATGGTTAATTATTTGAGTCAGTATTTAAAAATTATTTTGCACAATATTTTATTTCATATTTGTTTTGCATATCATATTATAAAATTGTATATGTTTATGACTTTTTTTGTTTACAGCTTGAATATTGATAAATTTATATTTATAGTGAAATGGATCCATAAGAGAAACATTCAATGTGAGTGGAAATGGAATTGTTAAGACTGGCAAAAACCCTATCGCGTTTCTCCCGTTAGTTTGCACAAGTAAGAATTCTTTACATCGTGTAGGCAATCGATAAAGATCTTCTCACTCCTTCTATAACTTTAATACATTGAATGAGAATTATCAACTAAATCAATTAGACAAAAACTTTTTTTAAAAGAATTCATGAGCTATTATCAATTTTCAAGGAAGCAATGGAATAATTTTCTGGTTGTTATTATCCAACTTTATTAGATTTATCCAGCAAGAAAAAGTAGGTGGTGGCATCATCTCTAAAAACGATGAAAGGATTTTCAGTATGCAAGGAGAAGCAACTACAATGCGATGACTAATTAACAAAATTTACCAGAGACTCGTATAATTGTCACACCCCAACTCAAATTTCCCTTGTCACTTGGGAGATTCGAATTAGTGTGTGAAAATCTCAGATTATACAGAGTAGGAATATAATTAAAACACAAATATAAATTATTAAATTATGAGTACAAGAGACCTTATTACTAATACACAAGTAACAAATATAATATTATGATAATATATGTCTATCTTTCTTAAGTATCTTAATTTGTATAAACATTTTTAAAGTTTGCATTCTTTATATTATATATTACTTTCTTAGACTCTCATAAAGCTACTATATATTTCTCGCGATTTTTTTTTTACTTAAATCAATCTTTATTATATATATATATATATATTATAGATGCTTATAGAAAATTTGATTGTGAATCTTCATCTTTAGATCACAACGTTAGATCTACACAAACAACAATGAAGAATCCATCTAAAAGAGAAAGAGATGGATTGTGCTAAGTAAAGTTTGTTCCCAATATGGTGCTTACAAAGGATTATAAGGAATCAAAGGTTATAGGTTTTCAATTTGATTAGAAGTTCCCCCTTAGGCCAAGCAAGGAGGTATTTCTTAGTATCCTGAAAATCTAACTATTTATCTCAAAAGCTTAAATTGATTGAAAAATACAATCAACTCATTTATTATACTAAGCACCAGTAGTACCCCGAGTCAAACCTAGCTACAACTACATCTATCGAGAGGTCACGTAGAGGGATGGCCAATGACTCAGTGAGTTGGCTAACCAAAGCATGTCCCTATTGCTCACCCCGATAATCTCCCCCCGCAACTTGTTCTCTTATCATCCTGTTATTATCAATGGTAACTTGCCAACTATTCTAAAACCTAGAGCTTATAGGAAAAGCACAACTATTTCTCTTGTCATATTGTTCATAGATGACGCCTACGAATTCAACGAGGCCTAGCCCACACAGGGTACACTTGGCTAAGCCGTCTTGGCTCACACAACTCAGCTAATAGCTAGCCCTCACAGCATTTTGGTGGCATGTTAGTTGCTTAACCAAAAAAAATAAATAAAATGAAAATAGTTGTTTGATGTGACATGTTCTTCCAGTCACTAAAACAGTAGTGGATATTTGTAGCCATCAAATTAGTGGCAAATACCTACCAGGTAGTTAAGCTAGCAGAACAATCGTTAGCTGAGAGCAAATATCCTTGAGGCAGGCTAGTAAGACAATTGTAATGCTTTTAGTTAGCCTACATAGTTAGTTGGGCAGCTTGTGGGACAACTAGCAGAATAGCTAGAATATAATTGGATGACAATTGCATAGTAGCTGTGTAAAGAAGCAAGATAGGTAGTTAAGAAAACGGCTATAAAAACATATCACAGAGCTCAGTTTGTGTTTGTGAAATTCTTAACCAAGGGTTGACATACATTTTAAATTCAGATCTATCAGAGTTAGCTTTTACAACATGTCTCCTATATTATAAACCTTACTATTTTTTTGAAACATATTATGGAGCTTTTAGTACCGTGAATGCCACTAATTAGAGCTAATAAAGAACTCAGCCGAATCCTGGTGAAACCAAGGTCATGGACCTCATGTTAGGGGTAATCTCATGGAGGCTAGGGTTTCGTGCCAATGGTAGAAAGATCTCTGAGGTGTGTGACATTCTAACTCCTCGTGTTGAACGAAGACTTATAACCTCAAACTTATATTTGTCGGCTGTCACATGAACAACATAGATTGAACAATAAAAATTGTGTATCAATAATAGATAGTTAAGAGGGACATGCTATATCAACATGAAAATCAATTCTGTATGCATTGACGAAGCCTCGCTCTGCAGGGTGGGCCTTTGAGCATCTTCCAACACCTATTATTATCTATAAGGCACATTGGATTCACGGTCCATCCAAATAGAAGACAAGACTAAAATAACTGAAGTTGATTATACACATTACTGACATAGTCAGGTGTTCGAACCCAAAAATCTTTCCCATGGTCCACTCAATCTACATGCTTGCTTCAGCCTTTGAAAAAGAAAATAAAAATCTTTCAAATGGAGAAATTTAAATAACCTTTCATTTTAAGTATAAACTCAAACCCCGATCCCTACTCCAAGCTCAAATCACATAATGGCAATGGGTAAAAAGTTTAAACTAAAACTTTGATCCAACATTAGGTCATAGGATTGGACATATAAACTAAGAAATCAAAATATTAATATGGGATATAAACGGAGAAAATCAAAATATGAACATCTCTCTGAGTATAGTACCTAATAAAGATCTTCACAAAATAACTCACACATTTCAACGTAATTAAAATTCAAATCCCAAGGTCAGGTACCATTTGCCCAACAACAGGCATTAAAACTGATAAAACCCTACAACTTCCAATATAAAATGTAAGTCATTTGATGATCTCCAATACACACCAAAACACAAATATGCCCAGAAAGTGCTGACAAGTGGCAGAGCTAATTAAAATTAGTATTACATCCACTAATAAAAACACTAAACAGAAGCAAGAACACAAACCTCATCGGGTTATGCCTGCCCTCCAAACTGTATGTGAAAGTGTCCTCAAATCGGGCTCTCTGCATGAGAGCCCCCACTCACTGTTTCCTCTAATTCCCTTCTTAAATGAGTGGGATCATATCCTTTAAAGCAGCCTAGCTCGTCATCTGTCATATCACTGAACATGTTGAGGCCCATCTGACAGGAGCTAGGGACATGAGGATCATAATTGTTCATATTAAATTCATAAACAAACTTAGCAGTCTCCTTGAATTGATTGAATCGCTTCAGCATGTCCTCATGATCCCTCGAAATCATATAAAACTTTTGCCACCTGTGGTAAAGATCCCACAGGTTCTCTTCTGACTCTAAATCTTCACCCCTCATCTCCATGCAGTCATTCGACTCCGGGTCACTCTCTTTAGTGGAATCAAACAGTTCTTGACCGCTGATCTCTGTGTCATGAGTCGACTCCTCATCGCTCATCTTAGTTGCAACCTAAGTAACACAACACATAATAACAATAACAATAATAATAGTTTAAAGTTTGTAGAAGAAATATCATGGAGTTTGTATCAGTATGAAATATTTCAAGCTAACAATCAATCATGATAAATTTTTCTAAAATGATCAACAACATCTATAGCACCCTTATCTCGAACACATGATTGTTTAGTCGATTTCTTACCCAACCTACGGAGAAATTTCATGCCAAATATTTAAGCATGCGACACCAATTTAAATGTTGATTCGAACTAAATCTAACTAATAATGCACAAAAATGAAACTGATCAATTAAAAAAAGAGATGTAACCAAAAGATTCAAGTAAAATTTTGAGTTAACATAAACACAGTAATATGTGGCCAAAGTAAAATTAAAAATAAAAACAGACCTGAAATAAAGTATATACTCATCAGTAATATATTAACATTTTACATATACAAGGACACAACCAATTTCAATATCAAACTAGATCAACTTACGTACAACATAATAAAGTAAAAAATTTGAGCTAGAGAGAAACTCGCTATTAATGTCTATAAAACTTCTGTACTACAGAAAATTGTAATCAGCGGAAAAAAATAATCATGACAGAGTGATTCACAGTAGAACATTCAAGATGCATGTTAACAATCCAAGATGCCTATCAAGTCAAACCTTGATGCAAGAACGAAAAAACTTCCATCCAAATGAACAGGACAACAATTAACAAAAAAAATAAAATCAATTGACATCAGTCATCAATAGCAGCAATCTTATCTCAAACACATGATTGTTTAATGGACTTCTTACCCAACCTAGGGAGATATTTCATACCAAATATTTCAGCATGTGACACCAATTTCAATGTTGATCTGAACTAAATCCAACTAATAATGCACAAACATAAAACTGAGCAATTAAGAACAGAGATATAACCAAAAGATTCAATTATAATTTTGAGTTGACATAAACACAGTGACATGTGGCCAAAATAAAATTAAAAATTAAAAGACCTCAAATAAAACATATACCCATCAGTAATATATTAACATTTCACATATACAAGGATACACAACTTATTCTAATATCAAACTAGATCAACTTACGTACAACAGAATAAACTAGAAAATTTGATCTAGAGAAAAACTCGCTATTAAAGTCTGTATAAAACTTTTGTACTACAGAAAACTATAATCAGCGAAATAAAATAATCCTGACAGAGTGATTCACAGTAGAACATTCAAAATGCATGATAACAATCCAAGATGCCTATCAAGTCAAACCTTGATGTAAGAACAAAAAGACATTATTTTCACATTCCATCCAAATGAACAGGACAACAATTAACAAAAAAAAAAAATTCAATTGACAGCAGTCATCAAAATCAAAAATTGAAATTTCAGATATCATAATTTAGAACTAGAACACCTTCCCATCCATGGCTGTCATGGCTGCAGAAGCCTCTTCACTAGATGCATAGGTCATAATCACTCTACCTGAAGAGAAGGGAATTAAAGTTAGTTTCATAATATTATTTCAAATGCTTTCCAAACATTCGAAAATTTAGATAGCATACCATGATCAACTTTACGACAACCAGAGAATGCAATTCTTAGGCTCCGATCATCACTGCTATTCGACCACCCTATAAAATTGCAAGTAGCATATCATAATCCATATTGTGACTAGAAAGCTACCTTATGAAATAAACATTAGCATTCAAAGTCCAACCTCGAGCAAAGAGTTTTGATGATGACATCCATCGCCCAGCTTGGGAAATTGATGGAGCGGATAATAAATTTCCTTTTAGTAGAATTCCAATCGTTGAAGCAAAAGCCATTTGGTAAAACTGTCCCCAGGAGATGTGAATAATGAATGCAACCAAGTATTAGTATTTCAACACCAAGAAGACATCAAAATCTTATAAACAAAAAGGAAACCTCTCCTCCTCCTTGATGCTACGGTTGCTTCTCATTCTTCTAATCAAAGGCATAACATACTGTTGAATTCCTTCCTGCTCGTTTGGATTCTTCTTGCTCATTAAATTTATTCGATTTCCCAATCGATGAGCATTGATTCTAATATTAGCATGCATTGTTGTAGGATTAAAATAGAGAGAGAAACACAAATCTCCACATACATTATTTCTGAGACTTTGAAGGTTTTGATACAAGCATAATCTACTAAATAACTATAATCATCATCAACCTGATTGAATTTCAACCAAAGAAACAATGAAGCTTTATGCTACGGATGCAAATCAAAGCATCTCAATTAGAAACAGGACAAGGGAAAAAATGGTAAAGGAAAGAAATGAAGGCTACATGGAGACATTTAAATTCAAGTACATTGAGCAACATGTGGAAGACATATATCAATGCCTTATGGAAGGATTTAGGAGAAGATGGCTCCAATAAGAATGTTGAGGCATGTAACAATGAACTAGAAGAGACCTTTTTGTGCCAATTTCAATAAACCTCATATCATAATATTTAAAGAATTTGGATACGAATTCTATACTTCTCTTTCTCTAGACACGTTCTACATAATTTAGCATCAGAGCTTCAATATTTTCCTCAGAGAAATTGTAACTTTATATTATCAACTCAGTTGCATATCACAAGGTTAGCAGCTCTATTCTCCTCGAACCTAATCGATTTCATTTGTCACTACGAGCATGATATTTGACTGGCGCACAAGTTTGTGCCCAATAGCTCCTACACAAACCCCATTCAACCCCATGGTACAAGCCCACGTCCAACAATGCACATACACACACAGGACCAAGTCTAGCAAAATACCGCACAGGCCTACGTCAAGGAAAATAAGCACGAACCAACATCCTTCCCGCTATACAAGTAGCACCCGGCATGTGCACACATTGAAATTATGTGCATGCACAAATATACTTAGGCCGCACGCACCACTAAAAACCCTTTGTTCGTATCTGCACGATCACCAACCTTTTTTAGTGTAATACCTTGATAACTAGCAGATTGTGCAGCAAAAGTAGCTTAAAACATACCAATGAGTGCAACTTCTTTCCACTTAAAACAAAATTTAAATTTATAATGATTAATTTATTTTAATAAATTTGCATTTACTCTAAATTGGCAAGAAACTGTAAGAAGTGTTCTCACTCACTTAGACCTAAATAAGGATTTGGTAATTGATAGAGCACAATGAAAACAAAAGATTCATGTAGCCGATTTTACCTAGTAAGATTAAGGCTTTGTTGTTGTTGTTGTCGTTGCATTTACTCCAAATTATTTTCTTTTGAACTTCAAAAAAAAAATTGGACTAAATGCAAATTTACTAAAATGAAGCCTGGACAACTTTCTCAGACTTATCCTCTTCCCTTTAATTGTCAAGTTTAATATTTTCCTAAGATCTACCTCCCTAGAGGTGTTCCAGCATTGATTTGAGCTTGATTTTGTAGATTATATCAAGGTCCTTTTCAATAAATTCTAAACTTTTAAATAAGAGTGCTTTAACTATTGCAATATAGTAATAATTTATTCCTTATGTAATTGAGATAAAACCACGTGTACTTATGATAGTATCTTAGTTGATCTTATGTATGTATAACCGTATGATAGTAGCCACTGATCTATGCATAGCTTTTAGAATATAATTAATAGATATATATTATATGAAAATCAAACAATTTTCGTGCAGTAATCTGTATGCCCAATGATTAACAAGCACAACAAACAAAAGGCAACAACATTCTTTAGAAATGTCATTTTGGCAAACCACAACCAGCAAGTATAAAAGTTCAGTTCTTAACAGGAAACGTGCTATGAAGAATATAACTAATTGTCAAACCAATGGAAAGATTTCCCTTAACACATATATCCAACGAATTCAATTTTATTCAGAAAAATGTTTATGCTCTAATAATCATAAAACCAATTAAACGAACAGATATGGAGGACGATTTCTACTCAGTTCAGGTCCCCAAAAAATTTCTCCACATA
>JAEMOT010000685.1:58401-68551 GCA_019297695.1 Apostasia ramifera
TATATATATATATATATAAACTTAGGCACTAATTTAATATTGGTAACGTTAGGATTCGACTTAAGTTGATCCCCACGCTGCATCAGTTTGGTATCAGAGCCTAGGTTCATCTTAGGTTCATCCTTAGGTTAGTGCTTAGGTTTGCATTTTAGTTTTAGATCTATTTTAGGATTGCATTTAGCTTACCATGTCGACCCGTAGTGGCCTTCGCTTTCGAGATGATGATGAGGCCGAGAATACTTCTCGTGAACTCATATTGCAGCTTCAGGAACAAATCAAAATTTTAACTAATGAGGTAGCAGCCTTGACAGTTAGTAAAGCTACTATCCTTGAAATACCACGTGTTACTGAAGAACACGTTGGAGCTTCACAAAGCCATCCATCTAGGATGGTTGTCCCACCTCCTAGAGCCACACCAGAACCTGTCCTCCTAGGAGATGATCTGTTCTATGAGAGATGATTATTATCATCCTTTTAGACGCCAGACTAGGCCCATAGGACCTCGAAGAGGGGATTACCCCCTCCAAGGTAAAGGAGGTAGATTTCAATATGTATACGACGCTCCTTATCGAGTTCGTAACCTATATCAAAGAGCCCCCCATACCTGCTTCGCAACAACTGTATCGCCAGGATCGTTATCCTGAGCTTAGGCCTCAACGCTATGAGCGTGAGACTGGAGATGCTAAACGCCATGAACGTGACCCTGATGCTGACCTAATCTGTAGGGTTAAGGTTGACCCACCTACATTTGATGGTCGCCAAAATTTTTGCTATCAACCAGTTTTTTGACTGGCAGCCTATGTCTGACTTGAATAGGATTCGATTTACCAAGATGAAACAAGTAGGTCACGCTATGACTTACTGGGTCAATCTAGAAAGGCAAGGGTATAGAAATGGGCAACCGACTGTTTCTTCATGGGAGGAGATGAAAGAGCTCCTTAAGGCCAAATATCTCCCATACTCATTCCAAGATAGGCTCATGGATGAGTTGGCTCATTTGAGGCAAGGTTCTTTGAGTGTCACTGACTACATGAGCCAGTTTGATGATTTGCTGGTTCGATGTGACCTCCAGGAAGATGAACGATATACCATTGCTCGATTTAGAGCTGGATTACGGGCTGATATCAAGAGAGAGATGTTAACTCGACAAGTCTATACTCTGGAGGAGACTTTTCAGTGTGCTGTTGATATAGAATAGTACATGAAAACCATGACGGCTAGAAAGGTTGGAGCTAACACTGGAGAATCCACCAAAAAACTCGGTCAGACTCCATTTGGGTTCAAGAGTGATAGCACTGTTACTACTACTGATAAAGGTAAGAAACCAATGTCGGCCTCCAAGCCCAATAGTGTTACGTGTTTTGTTTGTGGCAAGACTGGACATTGTATGAGTCAATGCCCACAATGAACACTATTTCTCAGTCATAGAACTGAAGCTGAAAATGAGGAAGAGATGGAGGATAGCATCGAAGAAGATGACGCTGATCCTATGAAGGAGGTCGCTAGTGTAGTTTAGGAAGATATAGGGTCTTTTCAATTAGTAGTGATGAGGTGCATCATTGCCACACCTAAAGTCGACCTCGATTGGAGACGTACGCTATTTTTCACATGTATTTTAAATGTGGAGATATACACTGCAAGTTAATTATCGATAGCGGTAGTTGCATGAATGTTTTAGCAACGTCTGCCATTGCGCGAATGAATCTAAAGGCAGAAGCTTGCCCACAAACTTATAAGGTCGCATGGGTTGAACCATGATCCCTGTGATCCAGAGATGTTTAATCCCTATTCAATTGGGAACATACTCTGAGAAGATCTGGTGTGATGTTCTGCCTATGAATATCGCTCACGTATTACTGGGTAGACTGTGGCTATACGATCGGGATGTAATTCATTATGGCCGATCGAACACCTACGTATTCACCTTTAAGGGAAAGAAGGTGAAACTTAATCCTGCAAAACCTAAGGAGCCTTTGAAATTAAAGGTTAGAGAATCATCTGCACTCTTAGAGCAAAGGAAATCTCTTCACATACTTAGCTCATATAAATTTGAGCAAGAAATTAAGAATGAAGCGATTTCATATGCTTTAGTGGGTGTGGGAAGAAAGCTGTTCCCTCTGATGACTGCATTTCAAAGGAAGTACAGAATTTGTTATCTGATTATCAGGACCTGTGTCCTGAGGAGTTACCTGTATCATATAGGACTAGTGAGTTTGCATCATCTTTCGCACCGCATATTCATGATTTGCATGAGGAGATTAGGCGAAAGTTACTTTTAAATTGTGCTAAATATAAAATTAATGCAGATTCACATAGAAATGTTATGGAATTTTATGTAAGTGATTATGTGACGGTCCATGCAAATCCAGTTAGATTTCTCCATGGAAAGTCTAAGAAACTTACTGTACAAAAGATAGGGCCTTATCGAGTTCTCAGGAAGATTAGCTCAAATGCATATGAACTTGAATTGCCTAAACACATGGGAATAAATCCAACATTTAATGTATCAGATCTTACACCGTATCACGAGCCACTTCTTGATCCAGTTTCTCCTATCGATCTTGTGCCCTCCACTGACCCAGTTTCACCTACATTTTTCACTGTCACACTTAGTTCCCACCTTGATGACCCTTCTTCTAGTAAACCAAGGACAGCCTCGAAGTCTATGGTTTCACTCCCTCCTGAGCCGATGATGCCATCAGCCGCTTTTATGTCGGATGCCATATTAGACGATCAGACTGTCTTTACCACTGATAGTTTACTACACAGGTACCTTATCAGGTGGAGAGATCTTCCGCCTACAGAGGATTCGTGGATGGTACATGATGAGCTTGCACATCTGCATCCTAGTCTTTTAGGCCCTGTTTGGCGCAAGGACCAAAACAGGACTAAAATAGTACTAGTTTAAAAAATAACNCGTTTTGATCCTCACGCCAAACAGGGCCTTAGAGGAGTATCTGCAGCAATCTTCGATGGAGTCGAATTTTTCGAAGCCGGGGAGGATTGATGTAGTGCTTGGTCAGACGCATCGACACCATAGATATAATTTACGGTCTCGGACTTAAATTATATCAATTCTAGTCTTGTGTATAGTTATCTTCATTTCTGCACATCTTGTGTATAGTTATCTTCATTTCTGCACATTTTATTTGGATTGTTTATTGAATCAAATAATATATTTTTATGTCAGTGGGAATGCCCACTATAGTGTCCTATAATTATTTTGAGTCTTATTTGGTCAATTTGGATTAATTAGATTCAAATTGAATTATTTATATTCCTATTCAGTGTCAATAGCAGCCTCTACTAACTCCTGATACACTGTATGTTGGAATGGTATGACAATCGCATGAGTAGAGGCATAGAGCTCTTAGCCGAGAAGTTTGCTAGCCTCTGGCCCTGTTTGGCGCGAGGACCAAAACAAGACCAAAATAGTATTAGTTTAAAAAATAACAATAATAATAATTAATAAATTATTTTAATTATTCTACACAAATTTTAATATAAAAAATATATTTTACTTCACATACTCAACAATTTTTAATAAAAATATAAATTTTATTTCACATCTTAGATCAAAATACTCGATTTGACTATTTTGGTCTAGAATGTGAAATAAAGTTGATATTTTTATTTTAAATTATTGAGTATGTAAAGTAAAATAATATTTTTTATATTTGAATTTGTGTAGAATGATTTAAAAAATTTATTTATTATTATTATTGTTGTTTTTTTAATTAGTATTATTTTGGTTCTGTTTTGATCCTGTTTTGGTCCTCACGCCAAACAGGTGATCACGTTTTGCAGAGCATACTTAGCTAACGATGCAAACTTGACTTCATACTCTAGCACGGACATGCCTTTCTTCATTAGCCTAAGCAATTCACCAAACATGTCATCTTTGTTAGAAGGAGGGACATACCTACTCCTCTAAGTAATGGTCTTAGTTGCTTTCCCACCAAATCAAATACTGCGATAGTTCACCAATCTTCGATTGTAGCATCCGTATCTAAAGCAACCAATGAGACCTTCCTATTTGTTGTGGAGCAAATACTCTTGATGACCTCCATCTTGCTGATCCAAGATTCAACAGCATTAGGGTCCATAGTACCCTCAAAATGCGGAGGTTGCATCTTCAGGAAAAGCTCGACAGCACGATTCATGTGCAAGTCTTCCTGCTCCTGGACTACAGGTCGCAGGTCTTTGCATATTATACAATGGTAAAAGTGACCACGTGTGCAACTTGTACATTCATATCTACTGGTTGACCTTGCATAATGGCCCATCCCTAATCTCCAGAAGTACTACTAGTGGCCTGTCCTGCAGCAATTGTCCTCTTGAAGAAAAACACAATACGATAGTGGCAGGTACTAAACCACTTACAACAGAAAATGGGTGACTGATGACCTAGATGGAAAAATCCTAACTGATAAAAAAAAAAGTTCTTAAAATATGAGTATTTTAAATTCATCCTTCATTTACAGCATATATATCAAATAGAAACTGTAAATATTTAAGACAACAGAAAAGATATATGTGTCTATAAAATAAGATATATAGCACTGAATAGAGGAGGTGTTGGTGTAAGTGTTACCATTGGAGACGTGAAAACAATGGATCTTGACTGTTAAGATCCATAGTGTGATAAATTTTGATTTTATGCAGGTGTAGATAAATTAATTTAGTTGTCTTAGAAATATTAGGTTGAAAAATGAGCTTACGAAGAGGGTAATTTTTAAAGTACTTCTCAATGTATAGAACTCATTAATAGGAATCTTCGTTGGAGTCAAGGATATACAATTCGATCTCCCACTTATATCATCTCTTGTCACCAAAAATATAACTTCTGTGTGTGGCGAGGATCCTCGATTTCTAATCGCACCATTGATACATCAAAATTCCTCTATATATTAAGTAACGCTAAAAATTTGACAAAGATGAAAGAGTTGGTTATATAGTTGGTATTCATAATAGGCACAGAGATATTTTAATTTGAGTTTTAATTTTATAACCTTTAAATAGGTTCTTTTTGAGGTTATTATAATCTCAATTTCATAGTATGCCAATACTTTATTGTTGGGCATACTACTTCATTTCAGTAAATCTTATTTTCTTTTTTTTAGTCATCTTATCAGTCAAAACAATTCTCTAAACTATATATCTAATCGAGGGAAGCAATAGGATACATTTTTCCATCAAACTATTGAATTGTACTTTAGCTCTCGTATCATCATTGTCATCATCAAAAATTACTCTTATGTGAAGCATATGTATGATGTTCATCCACTTGTTCGCCCCCGAACTTAGTTTCATGATGATACTCAACCTCCATGTCTCTAGGATTATATATTATTGTGGATTTAACAAGAGAATTATATTACCTTAAAGAATGCATTTTTATTCATTTAACTTTTAAATTTAGATGTTTACATGTATCACTCTGTACTTTGAATGTATAATTATAAACTACACTTCTTTAGATTAATGAATGGCTAGATTTTTCTCTCCTTAAATAATATGAAGGGTTGTATCCTCTTCAACATGATGAAGGGGATTATTATGCATTCAAAATATAGGGTGGCATTCATTTAACTTTGAGGTTATATAGTAAAAAGCCATTATTTATAGGTGATATGTAATTCCTCTATTCTAATAGATGCTTGAAAATGTATGAGATATGAAGGAGCTTTTTAGCTCATTAGATTGTTTAATATAATTTTGAAGACTAACAGAATGTTAAATGAATGAAAAAAGTGTACATTAGCACTTATTTATAAAATTAAAATCATGCACAAAAATTATGCTAAATATAAAAAAATTATGCTAATGAGTTATATTTTAATATTTTGAGAGAGGGTGATCGAGCATAGATTACATCTTGATATTAGATATCACAGAACGAATTTGGTTTTATGTCAGATAGATTTAATGCAAAAGCTATTCATTTGTTGAGAAGTTTAATGGAGATACTTAACGAGAGAAAAGATCACATTTAATTTTATTGATTTAGAAAACGTTTATGATAAAGTTCTAAAAGAAGTGTTCTGGAGAGCTTTAAAAAAGAAATGATTTTACACTGCTTATATTTAAATTATTCAGAATATGTATAAAAGAGTTGTTCGGACGCAAGAGAATTTAACTAAGAATTTTTCTATTTCAGTTAGATTACACAAAGATTTAGATTTAAGTCTATCTCTTTTTATGGACATATTTACGAAAAAGTGCTTTGGTGTTACTTTTTATAGGTTATATTCTCCTTATTGATAAGACTAAAGAAGATGCTAAGGCAAAATTCGAGTTATGGAGTAATATATTAAAAATCTAATTGTTTTATCTTAGTAAATCAAAAATTGAATATTTAGAGTGTAAATTTAGTCAAAATATAACACTTATAGTAAGGAAACGATAATCACAAACAAGATAAATATCGTAGAAATGAGTATGTTAAAGTGGATGTGTGTGTATACACAAAAGAATAAGATGGAAAGATTGAAATAGTATCAATTTATAATAATTTTAGAGAGAGTTAGCTTACATAGTTTAGACACATAAATCATAGATCAGTAGGAGTTTTAGGAAGGAAAATTGGACTATTAGATCCTGTTCATGTAAAAAGAAGAAAAAAGCCAAAAAAGATGGGCTCATCCTCCTAATTCATGAATTTCTTTCTTATTAATAAATAAAATATATTAAAATATTTTAAAATTCATTTATTAAGCTCAAAAGAGCATCATATGTAGCCCCACAATCGAGCATGTTCATATGAACGAACTGAATGCTAATTATGCAGCCCCTAAATCGAGCATGTTCATATGAACGAACTGAATGCTAATTATGCAGCCCCGCAATTGAGCATGTTCATTGTTTCTTTTGTTGAATTTCAATCAGTTTGATGATGATTATAGTTATTTAGTAGATTATGCTTGTATCAAAACCTGCAAAATCACAAAAATAATGTATATGGAGATTTGTGCTTCTCACTGTATTTTAACCCAACAATAATGCATGCTTATATTAGAATCAATGCTCATTGATTGAGCAATCGGACAAATTTTATGAGCAAGAAGAATACAAATGAGCAGGAAGGAATTCAACAGTATGTTATGTCTTTGATTAGAAGAAGAGTAGCAATCATAGCATCAAGGAGGAGGGAGAGTCTTCCTTTTTGTTTGTAAGATTTTGATTTCTTCTTGGTGCTGAAATGCTAATACTTCGTTGCATTCATTATTTGCATCTCCTAGGGACAGTTTTACCAAATGGCTTTTGTTTCGAAGATCAGAATTCTACTAAAAGGAAATTTATCATCCGCTTCATCAATTTCCCAAGCTGGGCGATGCATGTTATCATCAAAACTCTTTGCTCGAGGTTGGACTTTGAATGCTAATTTTTGTTTCATAAGGTAGCTTTTCTAGTGACAATATGGATTAGGATATGTTACTTGCAATTTTATAGGGTGGTCGAACGACATGGATGATCAGAGCCAAAGAATTGCATTCTTTGGTTGTGGTAAAGTTGATGATGGTATGCTATCCAAATTTCCAAATATTTGGAAGGCATTTGAAATAGTATTATGAAACTAACTTTAATTCTCTTCTCTTCAAGTAAAGTGATTATGATCTATGCGTCTAGTGAAGAGGCTTCTGCTGCCATGACAACCATGGATGGGAAGGTGTTCTAGTTCTAAAGATTATGATATCTGAAATTTCAATTTTTGATTTTGATGACTGCTGTCAATTGATTTTTTTTTTGTTGTTGTTGTCTTGTTCATTTGGATGGAATGTGAAAATGTCTTTTCGTTCTTGCATCAAGGTTTGACTTGATAGGGATTTTGGATTGTTATCATGCATCTTGAATGTTCTACTGTGAATCACTCTGTCAGAATTGTTTTATTCCATTGATTATAGTTTTCTGTAGTACAGAAGTTTTATACAGACATTAATAGCGAGTTTCTCTCTAGATCAAATTTTCTAGTTTATTCTGTTGTACGTAAGTTGATCTAGTTTGATATTAGAATAAGTTGTGTATCCTTGTATATTTGAAATGTTAATATATATTACTGATGGGTATATGCTTTATTTGAGATCTTTTAATTTTTAATTTTACTTTGGCCACATTTCACTGTGTTTTATGTCAACTCAAAATTATAATTAAATCTTTTGGTTACATCTCTGTTCTTAATTGCTCAGTTTCATGTTTGTGCATTATTAGTTGGACTTAGTTCAGATCAACATTGAAATTGGTGTCGCATGCTGAAATACTTGGTATGAAATGTCTCCTTAGGTTGGGTAAGAAATCCACTAAACAATCATGTGTTCGATAAGGTTGCTATAGATGATGTTGATCTTGTTAAAGAATATTTTCATGATTGATTGTTAGCTTTAAATATTTCATACTGATAACTACATGATATTTAAAACTATTATTATTATTATTGTTATTGTTATTGTAATTGTAATTTTGTGTTGTGTTACTTAGGAACATGTTGCAACCAAGATGAGCGATGAGGAGTTGACTCATGACACCGAGATCAGTGGTCAAGAGCTGTTTGATTGCACTAAAAAGAGTGACCCAGAGCTGAATGACTGCATGGAGATAAGCAGTCAAGACTTGAAGTCAGAAGAGAACTTGTGGGATCTATACCACAGGTGGCAAAAGTTTTATATGATTTCGAGGGATCATGAGGACATGCTGAAGCGATTCAAGGAGATTGCTAAGTTTGTTTATGAATTTAATATGAACAATTATGATCCTTGCGTCCCTAACTCCTGTCGGATGGGCCTCAACATGTTCAGTGATATGACAGATGACGAGCTTAGCTACTTAAGAGGATTTGGTTCCGCTAAGTTAAGAAGGGAAATAGAGGAAATGATGAGTGGAGGTTCTCATGCAGAGAGCTTGATTTGAGACACTTTCACATACAGTTTGGAGGGCAGGCATAGCCCGATGAGGTTTGTCTCAAGCTTCTGTTTAGTGTTTTTATTAGTGGATGTAATACTAACTTTAATTAGCTCTGCCACTTGTGAGCACTTTTTGGGCATATTTGTGTTTTGGTGTGTATTGGAGGTCATCAAATGACTTACATTTTGTATTGAAAGTTGTAGGGTTGTAGCAGTTTTAATTATAAATGTGTCAGTTACCTTTGGATTTGAATTTTAATTGCTTTGAAATGTGTCAGTTACTTTGAGAAGATCTTTATTAGTTATTATACTTAGAGAGATGTTCATATTTTGATTTTCTCTGTTTGTATCCCATATTAATATTTTGATTTTTCAGTATATATGTCCAATCCTATATGACCTAATGTTATATATTTATAGAATAACTTGAATATATTACATGATTTACAATATTGTAACTCTTGTTGTAAGTCATATACGAAATATGACTTATAAAATATGAAGTCGTATGTGATATAAGACTAGTTGTTTCATATATTGTGCGCGATATATTATTATATTGTGTATACTCATTAAATAATTTGTACATATTAAATGACTTATTGTATTATAATTCATGTGCATCATAACATAACGTATAGTTTTATAACTAAACTAAAATAATACAGATACATAATTTTTGTAAATTAAGTGATTATGAGATTATAATTTTTTTTCTACTGTCATTCTTTTCAACTTATGTGAATTAGCTCTAAAGAAATTAATTTTGCAATCATTCTGAAGGCATAATTCATTTTGTTTATACAAATGTGGACAATTGAGAATTTGTCTAGTGTGGGGTTCTAAATTATGTTCTAGTCGAGAATAAAAAAATATGAAAAAAAGTTAATGTTGACAAAATGTTATTTTATTTATTTAAAACTCACATTAGTTTTCTAATCAAATCAAAACCACATAATTAATAGTCCAATTTTAATTTATACATCTCAATGATGTTCATTGGAGTTTTAAGTTAATATTATATGAAAACTATTTGTGTAAAATTGTAAAAGTTTTGATTCTATTTTTGCTTTTTAAAAATAAATTTTAAGTAAGATAATGCTATTATTTATTCTTTAATTACATCAAAAACATATTTTACATAATATATATATATACATAATATATATATACATATATATATATATACATATATATATATATATACATATATATATATATATACATATATATATATATACATATATATATAT